>JZKD02S1877186.1:1494917-1511494 GCA_000966675.3 Picea glauca | reverse complement strand
CAGTTACTCCACAGGAAACTCCCTCAGCATGCAACTTCCTTATTGCATGTCCATCACTATCTGTGATGGCCTCAGCCTTGATTTAGCTTTAGTTGTTTACCAGATATTCCCTAAGGAATATAAACATGCATCTTTGTCATGCACCCAAATTATGTATCCATACATATTCTGGTTTTATTAACTTGCATCCATAATGTACTTAACCATATGCATAATCAAAAGTCTGTGTGTCTCTGCCATGGGTATATTTCACAGCCTACATATAGCTCTATTATAAAATTAGTCAACTCATGATTGTTCAAACTCATTCTTACATGATCCTCAAGGCATAATCAATTTCCTCTTATCCTAACTTGCTCATTTACTCTTTCATTTATTTATACTCATCTTTCATAAGGGAATGGAGTGTATTCCCCTTAAGCTATCATTCAAAACAAAACTTTCACGACTCTTCAAAAATGGAGTCAATCATGCATCCATGGTATTCACTTAATCTTGGCAAGTGCAATTCTTGCCTTACATATCACTCATCAAGGCATCCATATTGTTCCTTTAGTACACATATATCCTTACATCATACATGTGCATCACTTTCATGTTTAATATTATTCATACCTAATTGGTATTACTATCAGGCTTCATATCAAGAATCTTCACAATGCATAAATCCATGCACTCAAGCATAAACACACACAAACCTAACCAAAAATTCATCATGCAAGCTCATTGCTTGCACCCTTTACATGTCATGCATGCACATGGGCATCTTAGACTTCCAGATCCTCCTCCAAGGATATTGTTGCCATACTTATGACAAGCCTCATAGGGATTATCAACACTGATTTTCCCTCTCAGTTGAGAGCTTGCAGTCATTCACACAACATCCACATGGAAGTTGAATCAGACATAGTCATAACTAGGTTCCCTTTTCATATGATAACAACTAGCAGGAAAACACTCTTGCCTCAACCTCCCTGAAACATTACCCAACTTATAAATACAATATGGGAAATTATAACCATGCCCAAGGTAACAAAATTTTCCAAACTAGCTTCCAACTATATCTATATGGCTACCATCCACCACTAGATGTCAATCTGACCCATTGAGCTTCTAGAAGTGCCCCAACATTTCCTTTACCACATACAGGACCAACATTTAGTCAACCATTTTATCTTAATTTTAACAATTTAATTTCTATTACCATTTGTACTATTCCCTTAAATCCCAACTGCAATTTCAAATTATGTTACTTACTAAGTATCCTAGTTCAGAGATCGAGAGTACCTTTAGGTCAAGATCGGTCTTGACCATTACACCTAGAATTCCTCCTTATGTTTAGCACAACCAGGGACAGAGGCCACTCTCCTCCCCCCACGAGAACTTTGGAAGATTAAATTCCTATCAACAAAGTAAGGGAGGTTGTGATGAGTTCTCACACAATCACTCCATAATTCTACAGCACTATTTATCATCTTGATTAGAAAAACCATGTGCAACAATTCCTATACCCAAAAACAAAAATTCATTTCTCTGTCCACTTCGAAACCCGAGAGTTACGCATGCTCTCCCTTTTCAAGGAATGGTCACCAGACTCATTCCTTAGATCGTGAGGAGTTATACACCTATACTAGGTTTAACCCTTCATTAAAACAATAATCATTACTGCTACAGATCCTCTCCATCCGTTCACATTGCTATTTTAGTTTAAGTATGAGTGTTCTTCAACATAAGCCCATTCCTATAGGATCAAATATCATTTCCCAAGAAATGATAGGCTTCCTTTGTCACATACTAGCATGATTCAATATCATTGGGAAAAATCCCAATGGTATTTTAAATCTACATACTTCTACTCAAGGAACTTATGCAGATGATTTATGTTTGGCAGTAACATTCTCCACAGACCCATTTTTAGCCTTGGTAACTAAATATTATGACTATACCACAACAAATACAATTGTATAGTGAAGTCAACTTCTTTATTTGGGGACATTAGAAACATACGGTGCCAATTTTAAAAACATCTATCAATAGTAAATGATATCATTCCTCTCTTCTGTAGAGGTTTTCTATGCCTCTTAGGAATGCTATAATATAGGGTGTTACCCCTTAAATTTCTCTAGAAATATTTTCATACGAATCGTGCATGAGACCAAGAAGGCCAAGTGTTGTAACCATGATCTGATACCAATTTGTAACACACCCACAGTGGGGAATCAAATATTTTCTCTTATTAGGAGAATCAATACCCTCATTCTGAGTCTCTATTCCATTCTTCTCTTCCAGAGCTTTCCATCCACAATCTCCATGCTCTGAAATGAGCTCAGAGCTAGCAGATATCCTTTCCCAAGTTCTTTAGGTTCTTTCATCCCCCTATACTTGTATATGACCGCGGGCTATGACCAGATGCCAAGATAGCAGGCACCAAGATGACCACCACGCAAATCCTCCAGAGTGGCAAACCTCTGAAGTTCACAATCTAGCGTCATGTGTCCTTAGGGATTTCAACGACCCTGATTTACTTTAGGACTTCGGTGTTCGGGAGTTTCAAACATTCCTATACCTTTTTCCTCTGAAGTACCCCATACCCGGAGTTACAACTTGAGCACCATGCGTCCCTCGTGATCGAAGGTTATGATCTTCTTTGGGACTTCGACATTTGGGAGTCTCGGACGCTCACACCACCTTTTCTCCCGAAGTGTTTTCTTATGAATTTAAGGATCGTGCGCCATGCATCCCTCCCATTTGACGGTGGGGATCCAGTTCGGGCATCCCTCTACTCCACATTTCTTTCTCCCTGCTTCTAAAGTACATGATCTTCTGTCGCATGTCTCTCGCACATCAATGACTATAAATTACTTCAGATCTTTGGGCTTTGGGAGTTCCAACCTCTCCCCATTCGCTTTCTCCCATAGTGATTTCACCCAAATTATACGATCTGTTGACACGCGTATATCTGAAATCGATGATCACAATTTACTTTGGAGTTCTCAACTCGTGTGACTCCACTTTCCTTCGAAGTGGCTATCTCTTGAAATGGAAGATCTGGTGACACCTATCCTCAGTTGACGGACAGATTAGATGACCTCCAGATCTCCAGCCTTTGGGATTTCTTGTTCAATACATCCCCTTTTTTCCCGGAGTGATTTCACCCGAAGTGTAGGATCTGACGACACTTGTCCCTTTGGCTTGGATAACTCTGATATGCTTCGACTCTTCATCTCAAAAATTCCATTCAAGGGTCCTTTGGATCCTAGTGTGTGCCACTCCGAGAGGGACACTTGGAAACCCCATCACTCGACACATGGGATTCCATAGGACCTCGACGTTGATACTCGCATCCCCATGATCGAACGATCGTGAGGGATCCCAAAGGATCCTTATATCCACGGTCCACATCAACTTCGGGACTTTGGGGGTTTTGGTGCTATCAAACCTATCTCCTCCCAAAGTCTTCAATGCCAAACTGACTATATTGTAGATCCAACAGTTGGGATAGTTCCCGGGCATCCTCAGATCTACGACCTAGATTAACTTTCGGACTTTGGGGGGTTTCACCTCTTGTGCAACGAATATGCTCAATTCACCGGACCCGCAAAGTCTGAAGGGTTCTAAGGGTTAACACCTAGATTCTTTCTCCAGATCCGATGATCATGAATAACTTCAGATTATCCTGAACTAATATCATCCATTCATATTCCAATGAAAGGATATCTCCTCTCAGGACTTAAATATCACTATCCACCTGAGATTTTCCAACTCCTTAAGTACTTAGTTATTTTGTGTTAATTCTCCTGAACTCAATGCTTACAGAAATCTTTCGTGCACCTGTTGCGCTCATTTATCAACTCTAGAAATAATGGGAGGTTTTCGATCTCTGCCCACCTAGCAGAGGCTCTGTGCTCACATGCACTACCTCTCCTCGACTTGACTGATCCCTTCCTTCAGAATGACTTGGAGTGTAGGAATGCACACATGAGGTTATGCCCAAAGTCAACAAATTCACAGTTCATTTATTTTAACTTGAGCCATCACAGGGCTCAGGCATTTATGTGTATAGCCCAAATAATTCCTTATTTTCTTAAATACACAATTAGGCATAATTGAAGGAATACAGTATAACCATTAAGCAAACATGTCCATCCCTGCAACATTCATAGGATGTCCAACTTTAATTTACAGTTACTACTTAAATACACGGGACATGAGATTGCTTATCTATTATAGGTGGTATCCAACTAACTGACTGTGGGTGTTTGTCCTTCCACCCAACCATAGGCTCATAGGCATTCATTCTTAGTGCTCTAGCCACCCCTGTGCCAAGTCATAATATCACCAGGGAATTTATGAAATTTCTCATCGATCCTTTCTCTTTCACATCTTCTACGAGGTTTATCAAGCTCGCAACCTTCTGCTCAGGTCCCGTTCTCTGCATACTCTCAGAGATCTCTCTCTCTTTCATGTCCTCAACGAGGTTTATCAGATTATTTCTCTGTATCAAGATCGTGGCCCCCTCTTACTCATTCTCTGCTAGTGTTCTCTTTTCTACTATCTGCATGGGTCTATCCCTTTATATGCATACTCGTCTCGAGAAGTTTCTTCCTTATTCCATAATGTTCCTTCTATCAGAAGGAAACTTGGGCCAACCTTGCCTACCAGACCTAGTGGTACTTCAGGCTGACATTCTGCAGCTAGACCACGCTTCCATTCATAAGGGTGGTTGATAATTCAACCACTGGTCCTTTCTTCATTAACTAATTTCTCTCCTTGGGATCTAAAGGAGGTTTATTATCCTCATCAAAGAGAAATTTGGGGTTATTTGATATAATGAACTCTCTCTTATAGTTTTCACATTCTTTCCTCTAGTGATATCATGGCTAGTACTTTCAAGGCTTCACCCCCATAGTCAATTATTGGCAACTCAAACAATAATACATTTACACATTTCCCATGCCACAACATGGTAACCCTAATTAATGATTAATTACAAGTTGGAGGAAACAAGGGTGTTACATGAACCCACACATTAGGGGGCATCTGTTATAGCAAGATTTTCCTCACCCCATGCAATCTTGCACATAGGGCCTTTTTCCATTTCCCTATGTAGACTTGAAGTCCCTTTTTGCAAATCCCTGAGCTAAAAACATGAATTTTCCACATATACGCACCCTGCCCATATTACAACATGTGTATATGCAGGTTGCACCATGACATCCCACGTACAACGGGAAATGTGCCCAAAATTAAAAAATGGTGTCGGTTTTCCATGTCACGTCACAAGATCAATGATCCTTGGTCTTCCATATACTGAAAACGTTTTGACTCGATCCTTTAGTTACACTTGAAGGATGTAAATGGGCCAAATCTGAGCTATGGAAAAGAGGAGAAAGAATTCAACTTTGAGAGCAAAGTTAATTTGGAGAAATTATTCACTTCACATTGAGTCTGCATCCCTTTGTCCTTTAAGTATGAACACATTGGTCAGCCCCCAATCTCTTCCTTTATTGATTGATAACTTCATTGTCTCTCTTATATGAGCTTGCCTTTGGTGGAGGATTGAAGTGGTTGAGACTAGTTGGAAGGAACTTAGTTTCTCGGTTTCAAATTGTACCGACATGGAAGTTTGTAACTCATTTACTTCTCTTGATTATATCTTAATAGAAATACTCTTTTCTCATCCAATTAACATCTTGCAAATATTTGAATTATTATTCCATGGGCTTATTTGTTATGAATGTTGATGTATTTTGCTATCAAATGTGATAACATTATATATTATCACCATATGCTTGCATTACTCGGTTGTTGAGGACTAGTTACATGTATATTGCTTTGGGTCAACTGCTCAATGATGGACTTCATCGAATGTTTGGACGAGGTGAGCCCCTTATCTTGTCTTTCTAGCGTATTTTTTTATATAGCATACTTGATATTAGAGTTGATTTCTCCATTCATTTTCGTCTATTGTGGTTTACCCCTATCTATAGAGATATTTTTCTCGTAACAATGACAATATGAACAAACTGAGCAAAGTAAAACAAACTGCAGGACATTAACAGTAAGGGTTCATCACTTGGGCATAGAAATAAATTAGTGTTATAAAGGCTTAGATCACAATATTTCATGCACTCACAGTGATGTTCATGTGATTAATCACGAGTAACTTACTTAAGTTTTATGTCCTTCAATGATTATTTCCTATAGCGGATCCACACTTAAATGCAATAAAAGAAATAAGCAAACAAAAATGAATTCAATTGACAGGAAATAAACTAACACCTTAGGTAGAATCCCAATGCGAGGAGGCCATATCTCACGAGTTAGACCTTTAATATTTCCCTTGGTGATTGACACTATGTGGAATTAAAGTGCAAAGAATCCAAAGGTATCGAAAATAAAACTAAGTGTAGGAAATAAAGTGCAGGAAAACTATGGGAAATCCAAATTTAAGCAAACTAACGAAAGAAAATCAAACAAATATAAAACAAATTATGTGAATGAATTATCCTCAGAAGATACACCTAAGAATGAAAAACTAAGTTGTAGATCGGGGTCGTGAAGTGAAAGAAACAAAAATAAGAAATTAAACGTGGAGTGCAGGAACATAGTGCAGTGCAGGAACAAAGCAAAGTGTAGGAACAATTGTGCAGGAACAAAACATGGTTTTCATTTTATTTAGTTCTTTACTATTTTGTAAACACATTGGAAACTAATGAATATTACTATCCCAATACTAATGAATATTGTTGTCCCAAAACATATCACATGTGAAACATATCAATGGTTTTATGACTGGAAATGAATAATAGATATATTTGAAAAATTGAAATGGTATTGCACTTGTGTTGCACTCAAATGATGAATTGATCTTTGGAGTTTAATAATCTAAATGTATTTGGTAAAAAAAAATTCATAAACTAGGTTGCATTACAATTGGAAACTAAAACCATGCATACGAATTCTAGAAATGTAATTAATTAAATTCTATTCTATTGAATAAGTTAAAACATGGAAACACTTACCCATATTGAGGGGTCCTTCTCAGATGGTCAGTGATGCCTGAGAATGATCAGATCAAGCCAAGGAGATGCATACTATATCAACAACAATAATCTTTTCATTTAATCATGGAACTCTGTTTTTACATGGCAGCCAACTCCTTAAATCTTTCTCACACAAAAAAATCTCCCTTTTACAAAAATTTCATGAAAATAATGACTACCCTTCTCAGCCCTCTAGGGCTTATATTTATACATGAAATTCATGGAGGAATGGATAAAACCGAATTACCAAACTCAAAAAACATTTTTTACAATTTTAAGATAAATCTCAAAAAATATGGGTTTTTCAATTTGGGAAAATTTGAGTTAGAGACCCATCCATATATTCCAAAAAAATTCAAATATTGAAAAAGTTCCGATATTGTACTCAATTTTCCACATTCTAGACAAAACCCATTTCATAGAATTTCTAGATCTGATACCATTTGCACGAAAATTGAGGCGCAAGTTGGTCGTTTGAGATTTTTAATAATTTTGGTAGAATCATTCCCTTTGAGATGGAGGTCCACATGTGAGATCTGGGTGAATTATGACAAACATGTATGTATGTCAACATCATTCTGAAAAGATCCATGTCCCCAATTTTCCTCTAGAAGCATTCCAAAATTTCGAACTATATCTGGTACTAGATGCTTGTAGGATGCTAGTATCAGATGAGTACATGTGACAAATAAACACTGGCACCGAATGAGCACAGGTACTGGATGAGCATAGGTATTGGATGGTTGTAGAAACATTTGGTACCAGATGACTTGGAGTGTGAGGATCGGATGAGCGTAGGTACCAGATGACTGTGATGGTATCAGAACAGGAGCAATACAGGTACCAGAACATGGACATGTTGCTTGGACATAGAAACATAGGATTAAGCTATAATCGATAAAATCATGTTAAAAACATCTTTAATCACTTTAAAAGACAAGAAAACAATAATAATTAACCACAAGGTAGAATGGATGTAATTAGTGGTAAGTGACATGAATATAGCTTATGAATGGAGGTTTTACATGGTAGAAAATATGACATATTTGGAGCCCAATACTCCCCCACACCCGCTAGTTTTCATGTCCTCATGCAAACCAAATTTTTATATACTCTATTTAATAATTGATTTGAGTGACTTTATTTCTTTGTGCATGTGTTGGTTCTTATGGAGCAGTGCCCTTTTTCATTTGATATTATCATGTGATTTTAACTTGATTTATTTTACAATAGAGCAATGAAAGTTGAAGACAAACGATAGATGGGATATGAAGGGATGGTGGATGGTATGTCAATATGAATATAGACTTAGGTGTTTGTATACTCTGTTGCTTTTCTTTAAAACCAATGTTTATTTTATTTGTGGTTTTTAGGAAACAATGACTTCATCCTTTTTATGTGAGTGCTTTATGATATATATAAATAGATGACACTATAGATGCTGTGTTGGATTTATGTACAACAATATTTTATTTTTCATTCTAATGGCCTTATTGGAGTATTATGCATTTAATTATGCATTTTAGATGGAGATTGAATGATAATTGTTTACAAAAGATAAAATTTATGGATTGGTTAATCTTCAAGTTCCCTTAAACTTTTAATGAATCAAAGAGTCTTAATCCAATTTTACCTCAAGTTTACCTTCAATTTAATGTGCGATGTAGGTTGATGAAGTGGAATATGAATGAGAGTACATGATGGATGAAAATGAATATTAAACCGAGCAATATTGAGATCTGCTAGATATCTAGGAGAGAGATGATGAATTTTGATATGCTGAGATTCCTTATGTTTCTATCTCCCCCATGTCTGTTGGTTTGCATGTCCTCATGCAAAGTCTTATTAGCACACAAAATTGTTGCATGCTAAAAGAGGACTATGTGGAACTAGTGCATGTTGACTGAAGGAGGGAAATGAAGTATGCCAAAGCTAAGAGCTTATGAAAATATCCTGCAAAAAGTACCCTCGAAAAAGATTTAAATTTTTGGATTGTTGGTAGAACCTACTAATTTATGTACTAGCAATACCGGAATAAAAAAATATAAAATAATTAAGCCAATACTGTTATTATGAGAGAATAAATAAACATTGATGTCATTCTTAAAGAAACAACCAAAACTTAAATTTTATTCATTCTTACAAATTTGGAAATGAAATTTATTTTAAAATATTACAAGCATAAAGGAAATTCCTAAATTACTTATTACATATGATTTCATCAATCATTAACAATTTTATGCTCAAGAAACCATTTAAATTGTGATGGGGGATTTTTCCTCTCATCCTTAAACAAGAAAACATGAGGAGATAAGTGGTATTTAATAAATGAAAAACTGATAGGAAATTAGACATCCCTGTTTAATTTGTTAGAGAATGTTTGTCATTCAAGTGATATTGATAAAGTTCTCATTTGAGTTTATTAAACTCCCCCACTTATGGGTCCTGTTAGAACTCAAAATTTCACCATAAATTTTTTAATTTACTTTGTCAAATTGGTGCTAAATTTTCCTATTCCTTTGGTCTTTTGCCTATGGTCATAGCCTCCCAATTCGTCATCAAGCCTTGACATTTTCCCATTAATCGCTTTGGCCAAAGGTGGTGTGTGCTCAAGTGTCCTAAATAAAATCTATGTTATCTACCAAATCTAATGCATATACCAAATCCTAGCTCCATGCACACATTAAAGAGAAAGATTATGCAAATGGAGACTTTCCTAAAATAGAGGAGGTGCACTACTGAATTTGCAGAGTTATTTCAAAGATGGCGCTACAAAATCATCTATGTAGTACGTTCTATGATTTTGATAACTTATATGCTAAGAAAACTCCTAATATGAACTTAACAAGGTGCTACCAAATCCACATATTTTTTTTGATGATGGGCGCTACCAAATTCACAAAGTTAAATACAGGATCGACACTACGAAATGTGCATAGTTATTTTGCAAGGACGCTTCTGCAAGTTTTGAGTGACTAACTTAAAACTTGGGTTATGAACAAATGGAAAGGTATTTTTGAAAATTGGAGGAGCTATTTGTTCATCACATACCAAATAACAAAAACCTCTCTCATTTTTGAAAAATGTGTTATGGGTTGAGATCTATTATACATAGAAGTGGCGCTACCGAATGTGCAGAAATTGTTTTGCAGTGGCGCTACAGAATTTCCTGTAGTGGTTATGGTTTGAATATTCGCCTTGTTGGGAGGTTACCACCTATCAAGGACGATTCAAATGGATTCTCAAGGATAAGTTATATTTGAAGGTACATATGCACCTAAGTTTTATCTCCATCAAAGACCTCATGCAGTGAGGTGGAAACAATTTATTAATGACTTCCAACAATTTCCTAAAAATTAGCAGTTTGTTGGATTTTTGTCTCTTTGATTGTTCCCACCTATCACCAAGGATTAGAATCCAATGGAGGAGAGGGGATTTGAAATCCTAAGGATATTTGGATGATATTTTCTATTTAAGGAGGGAGAGAGCTATTGAGGAGGGGTTGGAATGGTTGAGTTAAGGCTCCATTATTGTAATATTTTTGACTAAAATTGGTTCTCTGGTTATGTACTGGACTTGAGAATTTTTTATTAGTAGAAGTCAGTTTATCTTTATGTCATCTTGTCACCTCTTATGTTGAAGTGTTCATTATTGGACGATCCACATGAATTTTCTATTGTTGTGTTATGATGAATGTTTGATTATAATATTGTTGTGATGTTCTTAAATTTTCTGTAAACTTTGAATTCAAGAGGATCTCGTGTTTGAGTTTTTCTTCCTTGGGATGATTGAAGACCTGATGTCAATAGAATACCTTTACACCTCCCTCACTGAGTCTTCTCCTATTAAATTTTACTTCTATTCATCGACTGGAGCTAATCAAGACCTCATTTTCTTGTGCATGCTAGCCCAGATTTCTGAGTTAAAACCTTATTATTTTGAATCTTGTCCATTTGAAAATTTAAAAAATATTTTACATTTATAAATATTTTGATGGGTACTAGGCTTATCCTCTTGCAGTCAGAGGGTGATTCCCAGTGCTAAAATAAATGGCTTCATTGTCGGGGATGGATTTGAGCAGATTGAAGAGATCCCTAGGAAGAATGACATAAATCCAACTCTTGATGGTAGACAAGAGAGGGATATAGAAAATTGGTTGTAAGCATCTACCTGGAGAATCCACAATCAAAGACTCCACTGGGGAGGTTTGTGTTGATAGAAAGATGAAGGGGAAAAAGTGTAAAAACAAGTATCATTTCATTATTTTTGTACATGAATTATTGTTCCTCTTTATCATCTCTTTCCTATCTTTTCCTTTACATATAAAGAGAATCATCTAGTGCTTTGTTTATTTGGATGATCATCAACCTTCCTTTATATATCCATCCTTCAAAGAGGAATACATGCCTTCTTCCTTTGTTGTAGATGTTGATCTTGTATCCTCACCTCAGCCTATTCATTAATATGAACTTTGAATTCAAATCCCTCCTGAAATTGATCAACCTTGTAACCTTGAAAGTGATGAAGTTGATTCAAAGCCTTCAGAGATCTCATCACCTTATGTTGTTACTGTTGAACCTTGCCATCAACTTGTTAAACCTCATATCTAGCCCACTAATTTTCAAACTAGAATCAGAGACAATATGTTCAAACCTTTAAGGCTTCCATATTGACTTGATCCGTATCCTCTTGATTTCCTTGAGTATCTTCCTCGGTTCTCTGGAGAAGATCATGTTACAACTGAGAGGCATTTGGAGGCCTTTGATAGTTTTGTTGATCAGTTTGAGACAGTTCATGATGATGTTACCATGAGGTTGTTCTCTAAATCCTTGTTTTGAGATGTTGTTGTGTGGTTTAAGGGTTTGGGATCCTATTCCATTGGTTCTTGGATCAAATTGTGCAATTCATTTTTAAATTATTGGGGTGAGAACAAGTCCCTTTATTTGTACCTTGCTGATTTTTATGCTTTGAGGAGAGGAGAGGAAGAAGCTCTGTCTGTCTTTAACAGAAGGTTCTACAACATTTATCATGACATGCCCTTGGATATCTGACCTACAGAGACTGCTACCACGGTGTTATATGTTATGGCTCAGTATCCAGAACTTGTCCTTATCCTAAGAGAAATAAAGTCTTCATCCTTAAGAAGCTTATTTGAAGATGCTCAATAAGTTGAGGAGAACATCCGTGCTTCCAGGAGGATCCAAGAGCAAGTTTTCTTTGAGAATATGCATGCATATGAGAAAAAAGACAACGAGTATGAATCGGATTTGGAGCAACTTCAAGGATGTAAGTATGATTCACATTTGGAATTAGATTCTTCAACATCTGTGGATTTTTATATGGACAAGGATGCATGTCTAGTTTATGATTAGTTTTCAAAGCATGTTGAACATGTTATAACTGATAATTGAAAAGATAGTTACATGTTCTTGTCTGATCATAATTATCAGTGTGATTTAAACCCAGTTGTACCACTATGTTGTGATAATCATGCAGAAAGAAAAGAGACTGCAATTTTTGATGATCAAAATCTGATCTCAAGGGAACCGGAAGGTTGCTTGTTTTCAAGCAAAGAGGAATGTATGTATGAGAAGTTGTATTTTCTCAATCAACAAGTTTCCAACCATGGTCTCAAGGATCCAATTGCAGATTATATGGAGTCATATGTTTCAAATTGTCTGAAATTTCCAGTTTTTATTATTCCACAAGTATTCATGGGTAAACATGTTTCTCTGAAAGAATTTCTATCTCTATTTTTAGACCTCTTTTATTCTATATTGATCATTGGTATGGATGGGATTCCTTCAATCATGAAGTTACTTGAATGGTTACTGTGGAAATTTTCCTTTACTTGAGCAGTTGTTGATCTGGTTAGGGTAGGGTAACATAGGTAATAAGCTCACTTCCTGAGCATTTATTTCCTTCAGTTTCTAGCGAGTCTTTCAGTTTCTTGAATAAGTGGCAGTTTTTGATAGTATTTAGAGGTTGGTTGCATGGTTGACTCCATATCCCAATGGATAAGGCGACTAGAACTGCTAGGTTCTTGGAAGCTTCACAGAGAGGCCTCCATCCCAGTTGGATCTAGTGTTAGCACTCAAAAGTGCACCATAAATTTTTTAAAGTACTTTGTCAAATTGGTGCTAAATTTTCCTATTCCTTTGTTCCTTTGCCTACGGTCATAGACTCTCAATTCGTCATCGAGCCTTGACATTTTCCGATTAATCACTTGGCCAAAGGTGGTGTGTGCTTAAGTGTACTAAATCAAATCTATCCTATATACAAAATCTAATGCATATACCAAATCCCATCTCCATGCACACATTAAAGAGAAAGCTTATGCAAATGGAGACTTTCCTAAAATAGAGGAGGTGTGCTACTGAATTTGCAGAGTTATTTCAAAGATGGTGCTATAGAATCGTCTATGTAGTATGTTATGCAGTTTTTCTACCCTATATGCTAAGAAAACTCCTAAGATGAACTAAAATGGGTGCTACCAAATCCACATATTTGTTTTGATGATGGGAGCTACCAAATTCGCAGAGTTTAATACAGTATTGACACTATGAAATGTGCAGAGCTATTTTGCAAGGACGCTTCTGCAAGTTTTGAGTGACTAACGTAAAACTTGGGTTATGAAAAAATGGGAAGGTATTTTTTAAAACTGGAGGAGGTTTTTGTTCATCACATACCAAATAACAAAAACCTCTCTCAATTTTTTTAAATCTATTATGGTTTGAGATATATTAGACATAGAAGTGGTGCTACTAAATGTGAAAAAATTGTTTTGCAGCGGCACTATAGAATTTCCTGTAGCAATTACGATTTGAATATTCACCTTATTGGGAGGTTTCCACCTATCAAGGAGGATTCAAATGGATTCTCAAGCATAACTTATATGTCAAGGGACACTTGTACCTAATTTTTATCTCTATCAAAGACCTCATACAATGAGGTGGAAACAATTTATTAATGACTTCCAACAATTTCCTGAAAATTAACAGTTTGTTGGAGTTTTGTCTCTTTGACTGTTGCCACCTATCTCCAAGGCTTAGAATCCAATGGAGGAGAGGGGATTCAAACTCCTAAGGATATTTGGATTTTATTTTCTATTTAAGGAGGGAGAGATCTCTTGAGGAGGGGTTGGAATGGTTGAGTTAAGGCTCCATTATTGTAATAATTTTTACTAAAACTGGTTCTCTAGTTATGTACTGGACTTGAGAATTTTTTATTAGTAGAAGTCAGTTTATATTTATGTCATATTGTCACCTCTTATGCTGAAGTGTTCATGATTGGAGGATCCACATGAGTTTTTTTATGGTTGTGCTATGATGAATGTTTGATTATAATATTGTTGTGATGTTCTTCAATTTTCTTTAAACTTTGAATTCAAGAGGATCTTGTGTTTGAGTTTTTCTTCCTTGGGCTACTTGAAGACCTGATGTTAATAGAAAACCTTTACACCACCCTCACTGAGTCTTCCTCCTATTCACTAACTGAAGCTAATCAATACATCATTTTCTTTTGCATGCTAGCCCATATTTCTAAGTTAAAACCTTATTATTTTGAGTCTTGTCCATTTGACCTGTTAAAACCTCTTTTACATTTACACATATTTTTATGGGTACTGGGATTATCCTCTTGCAGTCAGAGGGTGATTCTCAGTGCTAAAATGTCCCACTTCTAGGACAATGGTATCATATGTATGAATGACAGGGTCTTAAGACCATCTTACAAACATTCTCAAATGACAATTATATGAGATTCATTAGCCTTTTTTTCAACCATGCATGCTTATTCCTAAGGATTTACACAAGTATATTGGTCATACAAATGAATATAGATTAGGCATAATGAAAGACATCAAAATCAAAACCCATCACTAAAAATCCTGTTCAATACTCCGATGGGGTAATTTTGACATCTAATAAATATCCTCTCTAAGAAGAATGCCCCATTGCCCACGAGCCTGTTCAATTCCTTGATGGGTTTGCCTAGTTATACCACAGGTCGATACCTGCTGCTAGTAGACCTGTTCAGTATCCCGACGGGTTAGCCTTTTAAACCAATTTTCCATCAAAGGCTCTTGTCCTAATATTTACCTTTAAGATTAAATTTATAGATTTCGTTTTCATGGGAGAATGGGGAAGCATCTTTGAAAACCTTTTTATAGGATGGGATGGTATTGAGTTGGAAGATATTTTAGATATTACCCATAAAAGATTGTTCATATGAAAAATAGACTTATGTATTGAGATTAATCGAAATACATATCATCGTCAAACTTACTTAATGTGTGGTAGATGAGGCCATGAGAGAATGACCTAAATGTGCCTCTAGTCCCCAAGTTCATATTCTCCATATAAGATTGTGTTCCCTCATAAGTGGAAGTTTCATTCACTTTCTTGCTACTATTTGATAAGAATTCTTGAATAACAAGTTCTGATATGAAATTAAGATATACAAGTTACCTATGGGAATCCTTATGCATACCTTAAAGATTTTTTAAATCCCCATAATATTTTAAAGATTAGGATTATGAGCAATTGCTATTATTAATAGTCAGAAATCTGCATGTAATAAGAAGAAGAAATATCCTAAGTTTTTTTGGTTTTTGATGTTAGATCACCAATATTATCTTAATTTCATTTTATTTATTTGAAAAGAAACATGAAAAGATGTTGCATTTATTTAAAACTAGGTTAAGTAACATGTATCTTTTACTATATCCTATCTAAGAACAAGAAATTATATTTCACGTGTAAGAATATTTTCAATGTAACCATGTGTGTAACATGTGTCGAAATACATTCATACTTGGGTTTGAAAGATAAGCTTTAATGTATACCAGAAATGAAGAACCAATTGCTTTGATGATGCTGTGAAGAGTTGTTGAAGAAGAGAGTGGTGCTTCAATCTGATAATCATATGAAACCATAACTCAATGTAATATTCATGTTCTTATTTCACTTCCTTATTTAGACCACTCTCCATGTCTCCCTCTATCAAGCCACGCAAATCATCTTCTTTCGAATAACTGGTTTAGTTAGTGCATGGAAGATCTTCAGAAAGACATATCAAAAACTCCTCGATCTCAGGTTCTAATAGTGGCTCTCCATCGAATATGGTCCATGATTCTTTAGTATCTCCTATAGGTTGGAAAGGGTGGTAACAAAAGGATTTTAGATCTTCTTGTGGATGTATCTCTTGGAACTCTTCTTCTTCTATCACTTATGGAGAGGCAGATAGGTTCTTGACTACTATCAAGATTTACTCTTCCTGAGAGGTAGAGATCCCAATTGCTGCTAGCATTTGAGAAAGTTCTTCCAAAATCTTGATGATATTTGAGTTCTTTTTGTTGGTTTATGGGTTCTGGTTCACACATGGATTAATGTAGAGGGGGGTTCTTACAATGCCCAAATTTTTTTAAAAATCCTAAAGAAATAAAGAGAAGCAAACTAAAAGAAAATGTAAGCAAACCAATTATATACTCGAAGCACCACCGTGCTACTAGGACCCTATTTTCACCAAGTT
>JZKD02S1877186.1:1480746-1494867 GCA_000966675.3 Picea glauca | reverse complement strand
TCCTTAAAAGAACACCAAACTTTCATGAAAATAAAAACACTTGCATGAAAGGAACAATCAAGGATTTGGAGAAATAAAAGAAACCTCCCTATGCTCTAATCCCTTTATCACCTCCCCGACAACAATGAAAAAAATATTGGGCTAAATATATGCACTATTAATTCACAACATTAAATTATCAACCAGGGCTTGTAAGTTTCTAGTTGCAAGCACAATAAATGCAAGATTGGAGCCTAGTCTAGCCTAATATAAAGCCAATGACAATATGAACAAATTGAGCAAAGTAAAACAAACTGCAGGAAGTTAACACTAAGGATTCATCATTGGGACATAGAAATAACTTAGTGCTATAAAGGATTAGATCACAATATTTCATGCACTCACGGTGATGTTCTTCTGATTAATCATGAATAGCTTACTTAAGTTTCATGTCCTTCAATGATTATTTCCTATAGCGGATCCACACTTACATGAAATAAAAGAAACAAGCAAACGAAAATGAATTCAATTGACAAGAAATAAACTAACACCTTAGGTAGAATCCCAGCGTTCGGAGGCCATATATCACAAGTTAGACCTTTAATATTTACCTTGGTGATTGCAACTATGTGGAATTAAAGTGCAAGGAATCCAAAGGTATCAAAAATAAAACTAAGTGCAGGAAATAAAGTGCAAGAAAGCTATGGGAAATCCAAATTGAAGCAAGCTAGTGAAAAGGAAATCAAACAAATAGAAAACAAATTATGTGAATGAATTGTCCTTAGAAGATACACCCAAGAATGGAAATCAAAGTTGTAGATCGGGGTCATGAAGTGCCAGAAACATAACTGATAAATAAACGTGGAGTGCAGGAACATAGTGTAGTGCAGGAACACAACAAAGTGCAAGAACAAAACAAAGTTTACATTTTATTTATTTCTTTACTATTTTGTAAACACATTGGAAACTAATGAATATTACTTTCCCAAGAGTAATAAATATTGTTGTCCCAAAACAAATCACATGTGAAACATATCAGTGGCTTTATGAATGAAAATGAATAATAGATATATTTGCAAAATTGAAATGGTATTGCACTTGTATTGCACTCAAATGAGGAATTGATATTGGGTGTTTAATAATCTAAATGTATCTAGTAAACACAAATTGATAAACTAGGTTGCATTACAATTAGAAACTAAAACCATGCATAAGAATTCTAGAAATGCAATTAATTAAATTCTATTCTATTGAAAAAGTTAAAAATGGAAACACTTACCCATTCCAAGGGGTCCTTCTCATATGGTCAGTGAATCCTGAGAACGATCAGATCAAGAAAAGGATATGCATAGTAGATGAACAACAATCATATTTTCATTTAATCGTTGAACTCTATTTTTACATGGCAGCCAACTCCCTAAAGCTTTCTCACAAAAACAAATCTCCCTCTTACAAAAACTTCATGAAAATAATTACTACCCTTCTTATACCTACAAGACTCTTATTTATACATGAATTCCATGGAGGAATGGATAAAAACGAATTCCCAAACTCAAAAAACAATTTTTACAATTTTAGGATAAATAAAAAAAAATATGGGTTTTTCATCAATTTGGGAAGATTCGAGTTAGAGATACACACAAATCTTCCAAAAAAATTTGAATTTTGAAAAAGTTCTCTCATCTTACTCAATTTTCCACATTCTAGAAAAAACCCATTTCATAGAATTTCTAGATCTGATACCATCTACACGAAAATCGAGGTGCAAGTTGGACGTTTGAAATTTTTACTAATTTTGGCAGAATCATTCCCCCTAAGATGGAGGTCCACACGTACGAGTGGGGTGAATTCTGACTCATAGTCCCCTTGGCTGCCCAACTAACATATTGTTTTTCATTGTCCCTTGAAATATAATACCACTTCTTATATTCACTACCTAGTATGTCTATATGCATCAGATTGTTTGTTTTTCTTTTGTACAAAGGTATGATTGTTGATTCCTATCAGTCCTGTTTGAATTCTTATCATTTTCATGAGAATATGTGTGGTTGATTTTTTATCGTTTTCCCTCTTCAATTTCATGACTATGAAGCATGAAATTAAAGTTCTCTTTCGTTTAAATCGTTGATCGAATTCTTGTGACGATATCCCTTTACATGAGTTAAAGATTATTGTTTGTTTGATTTAACCAATCTAAAGTCTAAATAAGAAGACTATTGAAATATGTTTAAATGGAAGATATATGAATTATGTTGAAACGAACTAAGTAAAGCCACTTCCTACCAACTAAAATCAATTTTAGAACGTTTGTGTAATATACCAGATATAAAAGTATGCAGAAAAGAAATAAAATTCTAGAAATGGCAGAATAAAAGCAATATAACTAGAACAATCACCACAATAGCACTGAAATGATATAAGAATAACAACAAAAATAGCACTTTGATTCTGAAAGCAATGTTCATGGGCCTCTTCGAGGGGGCAACCTCCAGTTGAGAAGAGCTCTATTAAAATATTATCTAAGCTAGGGTTCTCATACCCTCAACTCCTATTTATACTAAATATTTCTATCAAAAGAAGCATCTAAAGGAAGATCCTTCTGGAAGATGAAGCTTCTATTAGGTCTTCTTACATTCGACTTATTCTATTTTATTAAAAGGCCTTATTAATATTTACCTTTATTACATACGAATATATTGCTCTACCTATGTGCGGATTAGGACCCTAACATGTCCGCCCCCTTAAAAACAACCTTGTCCTCAAGGCTTGAGATGTGGAAATTACTGCAGAATGGTAGCTTGTTCCCAAGTGGCATATGCTGGAGTTGTATCTTTTCACTGGACTAGCATCTCCTTGATGGTTTTCTGACACAGACGATCCTCACGCTAGTCCAAAACTGCTTGTGGTTGTATCCAAATGGATCCTTCTTCGGCTAACTCAGGAAGGTTGGTTTGAATTCAACACTTAGTTCCAATCACCTTCTTTAAGCATGAAACATGAAAAACATGATGTAGCTTAGAATGACTGGGAAAAGCTAACTGATAGGCCACCTATCCCACACTCTTGAGAACTGTATAAGGACCATAGAATTTGGGTGTTAGCTTCTGACAATGATCGGCCTTGAGGGAATTTTTATTATAAGATTGCAATCAAAGAAACACCTTATCCCCTTATGAAAATTGACATTCAGAGTGACCTTGATCTGCTTGTTGCTTCATGCAATTTTGTGCCATGACCAAATTCTCTTTGAGGGTATGGAGAATAGCCTCTCGAACTGTAAGCGTTTGGTCAATCGCCTGGACCTTCGAGACACCTGGTAAGTATGAGAGAATTGAATGTGGCTTTTTTCCATATACCTCTTCAAAAGGAGTCATGCGTGTAGCTATGTGGTATGAAGTGTTGTACCACCATTCAGCTAGGGGTAACCATTGAGCCCACTATTTTTTCTTTTATGAGGAAAATCACCTCAAATATGTTTCCAAACACTTATTGAAAACTTTTGTTTGACCATCAGTCTAGGGATGATAAGCTATGTTGAGATGCAATTGGGTTCCTTGTAGCTTGAACGGTTCTTGTCAAAAATTGCTGGTGAAAGTTGGGTCGCAATCAGAAACAATAGAATGCAGCATGCCATGAAGCTTGAAGACCTTATCCATGAAAATTTGAGCCACCATGGATGTTGTAAATGGGTGTTGAAGAGCACAAAAATGAGAATACTTGGAAAGGCAATCAAAAACCACCATGATGATTGATTTATTTCCCGATTTGGGTAATCCTGTAATAAAATCCATAGAGATATCCCTCCAAATAGTAGGTGGAATCGAAAGCGGTTGTAGTGTGCCTAGAGATTTGACTTTTTCGCCCTTGTTGCATTGACACATCACATTCAACCACAAAATTACAAATGTCTTGTTTCATGCCATCCAAGAAAAAAGATCATTTGAACCTGTCATAGGTTTTGGTAAACCCGGAGGGCCCAACTGTGGTTGTAGCATGAAGCTCAGAAAGTACCATGGATTTAAGTTTGGATTGTTTACTTAAATACAAACGGCCTTTGTATCGAAGCTCATCATGGAGCCAAGAGTACCCTGGGGAAGCTGGAGCATTGGATTGCAATTGTTGGATCAGTTGTGAACTTTTGGGATCATGTAGCCATTCCTGGCGGACGGCTTGGAGCCAATCTGGTACAATGAAGGAAAGAGAAAAAAGGGAGCCATCCTCTTCATACTTTCGGGAAAGTGCATCCACAACCACATTGTCTTTTCCTTTTTTGTAAATGATCTCATAATCATATCCAAAGAGTTTGGTCACCCATTTTTTTTGCTTCGGGGAGGAAATGCGTTGTTCCATAAAATACTTGAGGCTTTGATGGTCTGTCTTAATTTTGAAGCATTTCCCCAATAGATAAGGGCACCACAAATCAACGACATGCAAAATAGCCAACATTTCCTTTTCATAGATTGATTTTCCCAGATATCTTTCAGACAGTTGCTTGCTGGTAAAGGCTAGAGGCCGACCCTCTTGCATAAGGACAACACCAATTCCTTTCTCTGAAGCATGAAATTCCAAGACAAAGGTCTTTGTGAAATCAGGAAGGACCAGGAATGGAGTGGTGCACATGGCCATCTTCAAGTTTTGAAAATCTTAAGTCGTGGATGGAGTCTGAGTGAAAGAGTTCTTTCTTAAGAGTGCAATGAGAGGTGCTGCAATCTTTCCATAATTCTTAACAAACTTGCGATAATAACTTGTTAATCCCAAAAATCCATACAAGATTTTGATAGTCTTTGGGTGAGGCCAGTTTTGCATAGCTTCAATATTTTTAGGATCCACCCTGATGTCGTCCTTGCGAACCAGATGACCCAAGTACTCGAATTTTGAGGCACCAAAAGAACATTTAGATTGTCTCAGGAAATGTTGGTGCTGAGAGAGTAGATGGATAACTTGATCCACATGGGCAAGATGGTCTGTCTAGGTTTTTCTATAGATGAGGATATCATCAAAGAAAACTAAGACAAAATTACGGAGAAAAGGATGGAACACATGATTCATGAGGCTTTGGAAGGTGGAGGGGGCATTACACAAGCCAAAGGGCATGAGCGAAAACTCATAGTGGCCCTCATGAGTTCTAAAGGAAGTTTTGGGAATGTTTTCCTCTTTCATACGTATCTGGTGGTAGCTAGAACAAAGATCAAGTTTAGTAAAGAAATGGGCACCACTCAATTCATCCAATAGGTCATCAATGACAAGGATGGGAAATTTGTATTTAATGGTAAGTTTGTTGAGGGCACAAAAGTCAGGACACATTCGCCAAGAACCTTCTTTCTTTAGGACCATGACCATAGGAGAAGAATAGGGGCTCGTACTAGAGCGAATAACGCATGCGTTAAGGAGTTCATGGACCATTTTCTCAATTTCATATTTTTGGGAAAAGGGGTGACAATACAAACGGATATTGGGAGGAAGGCTTCCTGGTACAAGGGGAATGGAATGATCATGAACACCATGGGAAGGAGGGAGTCCCTAGGGAGTGGAAAAGACCACTTGATGTTTAGAAAGGATGGATTGGAGGTCTTGTATCACTGAGAGTGTCTCTGTTTCTTGTATGGAATGGAGTTGGGAAATAACACCAAAATGACCCTTTTTGAGCATCTTTTCCATGCGATGGAAACTAGATGCCTTGGAACTTATATTGTTGGCCCTCCTGGTTGAATTGCATTGTTAATTCCTTAAAATCCATGAGAATGGGACCCAAAGTACTAAGCTATTTAGCACCCAACACAATGTCACAACCGCCCATGTCGATAGCAAACATATGAGATTTGAGGCAGTAGTCACCAATTTAGAGATGCACATTTTCACAATGCCCTCCACATTTCATGGAGCCACCATTGGCAATCATGATTTGGAAATTATTGATGGCATGGATGTAGCAATGAGTTTCTTGGGCAATGTGACAATGATTAAAATTATGGGTGCTTCCACTATCAACTAGAATAATGACCTTCTTATGCTTGATGTAACCGATGAGCTTGAGGTTTTGGGGAGAAGAGAAGCCAGTGAGAGAATTTAGGGAAATGACTAGTTCTACTTTGGGAGGATCTGAGGGAGGGGTTGTGTTAGTGGTTTCAGGTGACTCAGACACAAGGGGAGTTTCAACATCCTCTTCCGAAATATCTTCTAAGATGGCTATAAAAAGATTTTGTTCCTTACACTTGTGGCCTGGGAAATATTTGTCATCACAATTATAACAAAGGCCTTTGAGTTGGCCTTCAACCATTTCAACTCTGGTCAATTTTTGGATCTTTAGTGGAGCAGAGGGAGTAATGGGATTTACTATTTTAGTGTGAGGAATAAAGGAGTGTTTCTAGTTTTGAGAAGATACAACCCGTTGCGATTCTTTATCTCTTTTAGTATCCTCCACCCAACTCTAAGGTCAATCCATGAGGACATGGGCCCAAATCTCATCCTTGAGGCCACTGATAAAACACTCTCGGAAAAAGGCATCAAACATGCCCTCTGTCTGAAAATCCAGGCGCTCAAAAGAAACTATAAAGTCTTCCATTGTTCCTGATTGTTTCAACTTTGTCAAACAACCCAAATGGTTGGTGTCAGTGTCAAAGCATTCATAAATCTCTACCACAAATTGTGTTGAATCAATATACCCTTGACGGGAAGTTTTTCTCCATTGCCACCATTGCCAACGTTCTTGATCTATATGGAGAACACCATACCGAAGTTTGGCCAAGTCATCTGTAATGTCGTATAAAGAGAAATAATGTTCCATTTGGGTTACCCAATTAGTGGGATCTGAGCCATCAAATTTGGTCACATCCACCCATGGAAGGCGTAGGTCACGTTGAAAGTGATGATGCTGAAATTTAGAGTAATGTTCATCTTTAGTATCTGAAGGTGGGTCAGATAAAGGGTTATCTACAGGGATATGCATCTTGGTGCAGAGAACCAAAATGAGAGATTCAAGATGGGTAGTCACGTCTTGTTTGATTTCCTCCATTGAGGACTGCATGGATGTATTGAGGGAGACAACATTGGAACTGAGTTTTGTCACTTCTTGTTGGGTCTTAGTAAAATTAGATTGCAAGGTATTGAAGCTAGCTTCTAGGTCTTAGCTACGGGTATGGGCCATGATGATGAGGAAACTGAAATGGGGCGGGTGGGGTCAAACATTTTTCTGAAATATATATATATATACACACACACACACATGCAGAGTTATACTCTGGTCTGAAGAATAATGCAGTAATGAAATTCCCAAATGCTTAACCAGGAAGAAATGTGTAGTTATTTGGCAACTTGAACACATTTGCACAACAAGAGATCTTGTCTGTTTAAAATTTGTTAATGTTTTTGTTCCCAAGGGTTAGGTATTCAAGGGTTCTACAGACAAGGATTTTCCCTATGCTATAGCTCTCTGATATACGTGTGGGGTCCAACAGTATTACTCGACCCAATATCTCAGGGCACTAAATAAGGAGGATAGACCGTACCCTTAGCCGTACTACCCAACTACCCAGGTATGAGAGAGTATCTTCCCGAGTGTTTCTGTCGGTGGCACTATATCATTCGGTGGCCAATTGGTTTATCTAAAGAGGGCTTTAGGTAATCTAGGTTGATCAGTACATAGGTGTTGTCTGATACGCTACCACTCGAAGGGGTACCAACAAGGGTTACAAGGGTGGCCAACAGATGTGCGCTTAAGTAACACTTGTATTTCCTGCTTGTATGAATCCCTCAACTACGGGTTTATGCGCGTAACGACAGATCTTTGTGGCTTAAAGATGTTGGAATACTTCTCTACCCTGAAAAAAATTTAACCCACACTTTCTACCGAAGAAAGTGCTCTGATACCACTTGTAATATACTAGATATAAAAAGTATGCAGAACATAAATAAAATGCTAGAAATGGCAGAATAACAACAGTATAACCATAATAATCACCACAATAACACTGAAATGATATAAGAATAACAACAGAAATAACACTTTGATTTTGAAAGCAATGTTCATGGGCCTCTTCGAGGGGGAAACCTCTAGTTGAGAAGATTTCTATTACAATAATATCCAAGCTAGGGTTCTCATACCATCGATTCCTATTTTTACTAAATATGTCTATCAAAAGAAGCATCTAGAGGAAGATCCTTCTAGAAGCAAAAGCTTCTATTAGGTCTTCTTACATTCGAATTATTCTATTTTATTGAAAGGCCTTATTAATATTGACCTTTATTACATCTGAATATATTGTTCTACCTATGTGTGGGTTAGGACCCTAACAATTTGAGTTAGATCTAAACGAACTTATGAACTTGGATATCGGGCATGATTTAAAACCTTGACTTCAATTATTGATTAACATGGGTGATACAGAGTTGTTGGATCATGTTGTCATTTATGCCAATGGTTTGATTATTTGAGAGATTGTTGGATCATACTTCATTGATGCAAATGGTTTGGTTTGATTGATGTCATTGATTGATGATTGATAAACAATGTATATGCATTGATGAGAATGATAGATGTACAGGTGGAAACCAATTGATAAAGATGTATCATTGATATGATGTCCTTGATGAGAATGATATATGTCCAAGTGGAAACCAATTGATAAAGATGGATCATTGATATGATGCATTAATGAAGATGGATCAATGAGTTGTCATTGATACATGATGGATAGTTGATATATATGATGCAGTGGTGAATTGATGCAAATATGAATCACTATTGTCTTATCATGGTTGATAAGGTGCACAAATGGATGAACTCCAAAGTGGTCCCCTTATGGTGAAAGCCCTCATGGAAAGACGCTTTACGGATTGAGTTATCTTAGAAAAATGGTTGGAGGACCCATGCTTGCATGTGGATTAATGACATGAAGATCAATAAAGTTGTTGGTGAAACTATCCTAGATGGATAGTGCTTGACATGCCATTTATGGTGGTATGTGGAATGTCACATAAGTCCTCATGGTTTGAGAGTTATGGCTCTACGAAGTTGAAGGACCCCCATATGATGGCTCGAAGCCCCAAAAAGTCAAAGAAGTCAAAGTGATCGAAAAGAAGAAATCATTATTTAAATGATAAAGTAAAGTGACAAAATCAAGAAAGATTATTTAAATGATAAAATGAAGTGACAAAATCAATAAGGAATATTTAAATGATATTGGAGAACTTTCTATTCATGAAAAGTGATTAACCCTAAAATAAGGAAAATAGGTTAAGTGACCTAGAAATGGGTTAAGTAACCTAAAAATGGGTTAAGTGACATAGAAGATGAAAGTATAAATAAGAATAAGGATCTCTTGTAAAATGTACATTTGGTGAGATTCCTTTTTGTGGATGAATGGAGAGCCTATTGTGAATATCTTGTGGAGTATTGATGGAGATATTTTTGAAAATATCTTTTCGAGTATTGATGGAGAGCTTCTTGTGAGAGAATATTATTGATGTGGATATCTTGAGCATGATTGAAGATCTATTCTAAGGAAGAGAGCAAGAGGAGGATCTCATGGACGCATCAAAGTTTCGACAATGTCGGAGATCTTGACGGAAAAATTCTCGGAATCACAGAAAGCCCTATTTTCTGATGTCCACGTGGGTTGTCTGTGTATAGGGTGCATTTACACATGGGTTGGCTTTGTATAGGGTGAGTGTACATGCAGGATGACTGTGTATAGGGAGCGTGGAGTGGATAAAATCATGGAGATTTGTGTTTGAGCTGGTGCCAAGCTCTTGGATGATGAGGCAGGTTCTAGATCTGCATTCTATGGCCTCAGATCTATCACTGAGACACTGGTATGGTTACATTATTGTCTTGATGAATATTATTGTTTGATGTTTTGTGAATGCTTAGGGAATTATTGGTATGGCTTCTATGATGTGGTTCAGTTTGGTTGATTTGGTTGATGAAGTGAGAAACACTCTTAGTGACATGATTGCTATGGTATAATAATTGTTTATACATGATTGAGATAGCATTCATATTGATTTGTTGTGGAGCATTAGCAAGCTATTGGAGAGCTTGCATGTGTTGTGACTGGCTGTGGGTTAGTTTGGACAGTGGAAGATAGAAGAGAAAGTGATTCCAGGTTGCAAAGGATTTGAGCATGTGAGGGAAAGAAAAACCTTAGTTGCTCAGAAGCATATGCTTGTTGTATTATACATTGGCCACGTGCACATGCAAGTTGTAGTGAGTCAGGGCACGTGCACACACGAGCTGCACTACTGACAAGTCACGTACCTGTTGATAGATTGATATCTGTTGAGGATTGTTGCCTCATATCAGTTGGTGCTGAGGGTGTAAGCTGAGTCTTTCATTATAGAGCAGGTGATCTTACAGAGTTGTACTCTATTCAGTTGTTCGTGATAAACCCCAAGGATTGTAGTCCATAATAAAAAGAAAATTGTACATACATATTGTGTTCTTTGTGTTCATTGTGGTGATGACTTGTTGATGATATATTTTTGATATGTGCTCGCATCTAACTGATTATAAATGACAACAATAGGTAATGAATAAATGTTGAATGCTAATTGATGAGTTTTTGTGCAAGAGGAAAGTTTTGGGAAAAAGCTCCCCACACTCATTCACCACCCCTCTATGTGTGGTAGGTGTGTCCAACAATTGGTATCAGAGAAGGCCTTCACTACAAGCCTTAACAAGATTGAAGGAGATCCATAGACACACAAATGGATGATGAAGTTCCAATCCTTGATGAGGAAAACTATTCTACTTGGAGAATAGAGATGAAAGTGTATTGGAAGACAATGGGAGCAACTATTTGGAAGGAAACCATTGGTGGATATGTTCCATTGAAGAACAAGTAAAAGTTTACAGCTCAAAGGGAAGGAAAGAAGAATGATGCATTGGCTCTCAAGACCATTCTTAGTGGACTCTCAAGCCCTATCAAAGAGAGCATGGGACAATGCACTTCCACCAAGGATGTATGGCTAAAGATAGAGGAGACATATCAAAGCAAGGAAGAGAAAGAAGAAATTGAAGACCACTCCATCAAGGTCATCAAAGGTAAAGAATCATCAAAAACTCTTGAATGCATTATTTCTAAATTTGATTTTGAAAAAATTTCAAGTGAAGATAAATAATCAAGTGATGATAGCACAAAGGAAGATCTTGAAGATGAAGGCAAAGAATTATGTGTTGATGTTGGAAAAAAGGAAGAAAGTGAAGATACTTCAAATGAAGGTAAAGAACACTCAAAAACCCTTGATTTCAATGATGATGATGGATTTTTCTTTACAAGTGAAGAAGAATATGTAGAAATAGTTTGTGTAAAATTTGATGGCATTTATCCCATGAAAAGAATAGAAGGAAATCTATTAAAACTTCAAAAGGAAATTGAATAGATTTTATATAGATATAGAAGTGATCATTATTATATAGACTATAACTATCTTTCGGATAACACTAAGAAGTTTCTTAGGAGAAGTCTAAGGCACATCTTGAAGTTAAATAAATAATCAAGGAATAAGAAGAGAGAAGTAAGACTCGATTAGAAGAAAAGGAAGAAGAGATCAGAAGACTAAAATATGGAAAAGAAGATATGAATGTAGAAGATGAGATTAGCAAAAGTTTTGAAACTATTGTCAATCTCAAGACCCAAATTGAAGAAGCCAAAAGAATGGAGATACTATTGAAGATTCAAGTAAATGAAAATGAATATTCATGTTGCAAATTAGAAGCTGAAATTGTTGACCTTAGAAAGAAGGTAGAGAAGTCAAACAAATTCTTGAATAGCTCACGAATCTTGGATGAGATCTTGGAAAGTCAAAGACCATCATGTGATAAATCAGGTCTTGGATACAAAGGAGAAGATACACATGTTGAAGTAAGCACCTTAAAGAATCATGAGGTAAGTCCATCAAAGAAAGAATATAATGTTGCAAATTAACCATCTACACAAGGCAAAGAAAATTTGAAAAGTACAAAGCAAAGAAGACATCAAGAAGCCATTTTTGGGACACAAAAGAAAAGGTATGAAATTATTTTTCATGGGAATTGTTATTCATGTAATGGATATGGTCACAAAGATTTTGAATGTAAATCTTATGAAAGGAAAAATAATGGAATATTGTATAACACCATGAGGTGTTCTAGATGTGATCAAGTAGGACACATTGCTATTCACTGTAACACTATGAGATGCTACAACTGTAGTGTATTTGGCCACAAATCCTAGGAGTGTTGGAACAAAAGAAGAAATTCCATGATGAGGAATTCACATAGCATGGCTAGAAGAAGGAATGAAGTAATTAAGGGAGATATCTTTGAAAATATGGATGCTCAGAGATCAATTTCTGAGAAGAAGGGTCATCTACAGAAGTGGGTGAAGAAGACAGAGAAGCTAGATCAGAATGAAAGACTGAAGGGAAGTACAAAAGTGTCATATACTTAGGCACACATAGGTGACAGTGGTGAAAGTCACGTGCATACATGTGCTGACCTTGAATAGGTCGTGTACACACGTGCTCTGTTGTGCAGCAGGCCACGTATATGTTGTAAAGCCTTGGAAAAATGGCAATGCACATGGCTTGGAGTTTGATGTGATGGTATAACTCTGTATTGCAGGGTCTGACATTCTTTATTGCAGGTTATGACATTGTTTGTTGCAGGTTTTCATGGTGAGATCACACAATGGTATAATAAAAATAAATATTGGGTGCATGGCACTAACCCAAGAGTATGGATTGATGTTGATCTACTGGGATTAATCATTTTGTGATGTTGATGGTGGTGTACATGGTTGGTATATCTTATGATGTATTATTGGAAACCTATGTTGATATCATGGTGCATGCATTTTGCATATGGATTGGGCTACATGTTAAGACATATGGTTGGTGATTTTATGAGGTGATCATGTTGTACATCATGGTTTGATCTATGTGTGATGCATGATTGGTACATTTCTAGTACATCAGTAGAGGCTCTTACTGGCAGGATGATTGCAACATGTTTTATGGAGTACTTGGCATACATGTATGGGACTCATCATTTTGTGGTATTGGTGCATAGTAGTACACTCATATATGGTATTACTTGATTTTCACAACATTGGTATTTGTTTGATACATGATTGTGGCACTTGATTCATGATGGAGACATATCATGAGTGATATGATACATTGTTTGTCATGTTGGTATATGCACATGGTTGGCATATTGGTGGATGCACATGATTGTCATAATTGGTAGATGCACATGTTCGCATATGGTGGATAAATTTCATGGATGATATCTTTTGGCACATTTTTGATGCACATGGTTGATGTACATGGGTGTTGTGAATGGTGGGCACATTTTGGTACATGATGCACCTGGTGGATATATTGTTCATGATTCTCTATTTCATTATTGACATATCTTTTGATGTATGGTATAGCACAAGTTTTATGCATGAACAGGTCCAAGGATCATCATATGGTAGCATATTGTTCATCTTCCAGAGAATATAAGGGGAGACATACCCTTAGGGGGAGTCATTCTTCTTCCCATGATTCTAGGAGGAGATATTTATTAGATTCATACCTAGAAAAGAGCGCTATATTTGAAGAAAGAAAATAGAGGCATAATTACAGGGGGAGCAATGGCCATAGAAGGAGCATGAGAAATGTATTTTCAGAATTACATCAGATTGATATCCCTTGTTCAAAAGGGGAGAGATTATTCAGCAACAACAAGACAGGGGGAGCAGCCCCAAGAGGAGAATGGCCCTTTGCCATTGATGTCAAAGGGGGAGATATAATCACATCGATGTGATTGATGGGAGAGATTGATGTGGAGAGATAGTCACATTAACTATTGATGAAGAGCATGCCTTGGCTACATGTTGACATCAATAATTGGTAATTGGATTTGACATCAATGTTGGTATTGTCGTCAATTCCAAAGGGGGATATTGTTGGATCATGTTGTCATTGATGCCAATGGTTTGATTATTTGGGAGATTGTTGGATCATACATCATTGATGCAAATGGTTTGGTTTGATTGATGTCAAGTAATTGATTGATTGATGATTGATGAACAATGTATATGCATTGATGAGAATGATATATGTCCAAGTGGAAACCAATTGATAAAGATGGATCATTGATATGATGCCCTTGAT
>JZKD02S1877186.1:1453289-1463786 GCA_000966675.3 Picea glauca | reverse complement strand
GTCTTCTTACATCCGCCTTATTCTATTTTATTGAAAGGTCTTATTAATATTGACCTTTATTACATCCGAATACATTGATCTACCTATGTGCGGGTTAGGACCTTAACAATCATGGTCTCTGAATCCCATCTCCAAGGTTTGGTAATTGGTGGTGATTTTTCCTAAGGTAATCATCCATTGGACTCCCAACACCACATCTATGTCAGATAGGTCAACCACATAAAATGTGTCTCTCACTGTGTAGTTTCCGAACTTTATCTCCAAATCTTGAACTTTTTCTAGACACTCAACTATGTGGCCATCTGCTACTGCAACATCAAACCCCTCAAACTCCTCTATATGAAGTGCCCGTCTCAATACTAGTGAAGCATCGATAAAGTTGTGGGTGGGCCCACCATCTATCAGGGCGATTTCCCATTGCCCCTAAATAGTCTCTCTAATCTGGAGGATATCATATCTATGAACATGAGAAAGGGTTTTTATGACTCCTCCCTTTGCTGTTTTCCTCTTGTTAGCCTGCTCAGGTGGCTATGGGACTACTGGAGGATGGGCTCCTACCGGTGTCGGTGGTCTACAGGGAGGATGCTCCTTTGCCTATGATGACTCCTCCTTTGAGCTAGTGGATCCACTATCCTGCTCCTCCTCCTCACTATCCACACTTCTTACTGCCACCTCAATATAATGAATCTCTCCCTTGCCCATGCACCTGTGGCCTGGGACCCAAGGGTATTTGCAGTTGAAGAAAAGATTCTTCCTCGTAATCTCTTGCCTAGTCTCATCATCCAAATTCTCCTTGCCCTTCCATTCTCTCTGGAATGAATTCTTGTCTTGATCCTTTTGGGGTACGAAGGGTTTGGAAAAGGTTTTAGTCTTTGGCACTGAGTCTACCAAATCTCGAGTGCGAAGGATGGCCTCCTATAAGGTGGGAGACCTGTATGCTTTCACCCATCCTCTCAAAGGCTCTGTGAGTCCCTCTGTGAATAGCATGATTATCCCAGGCTCTGATATATATTTCACTGCCACAGATACCCACTGAAAATCCATGATGAATGCCTCTACTATGCTAGTTTGTCTCAATTGGGCTAGATCCTTGAAGTGGATCTTGGGATCCCTCCTGTCAAACCTATCCATGAGTCTCTCTATGAACTCCCTATAGGAGGTGATGCGATTGTGTCCCAATGTCACCAATCCATGATACCACCACTCATGTGCCTCACCTTCCAATGGTAAAATCTTGAAACTGATGGCCTCTGTCTCAGTCATTTGATTGAGCTTGTAGTATGTGTCTAGATTTTGTACCCAAGCTCTGGCGGTTCATTTGGATGTTTCGTCAAAAGAAGGTATGGTGAGTTTACCAACTTTTCAGATGAAATCAATGTTATGCCCCTGCTGCTATTGTGACCCTACTCTCTATGGCTCTTTGGGGAGGTTCCTGAGTCTGAGTCCACAATACGCGACTAGGGTCATTTCCTGATGGAAGTCATGACCCAATGTTTCATACTCCCTATAATAATTTGCAATGTCCTCTGCATGAGTGGACGACCTCTGTGCTATCGATAGTTGTGCTACTACTGGAGGTACCCTCTGGAAAATGGGAAACAAGGGTCTAGGAATCCTACTCACAGAGTTGTATGTACGAGTGGGTGACTGGGGTCTACTTCTTGCTCCTGAGTTCCCTTGTGCTACATGTGGGGATTGTCTACCCGGGGTTCCCACTATAGCCAATCTATCAACCACCTGTGCCAAGGACTGAGACATGGTCCACTGACTAGCTAACATATCATTTATAACCTACATGAAGCCCACCTCTGGTTCCATGGGGGACTTTCCACTGCCCGCTGGTCACTCATATTTGTCTCCTAGCATCCTCTTTGCCTTGTTCTCGGCCTCATGCTCTGCCCTTCTCTCTGCTTCTTTGTGTGCCTCTTCCTCTTCCTCCGAGCTAGGAGGAAAAGGAAGAAAGTCAGGCCTAGGCATTCTTTCCTTACACCTATTGTAAGTGACATATTTGTCACCTACGTGCTCACATCCATCTAGGTATTTTGTTGCACTCATTGTATTTAGTCACAGGCTGACATGACTAAAGATCTGATACCACTGTAATGTTCCTGAATTGGTTAGTCTAGGAAACACTGCTAATGTGTGTGTAGGATTAATTGTTTACAACATATAAATGGTCATACAAATAACAAATGAGAAAAAGGACTGCAAATTTTATATTATGATATCTCTACGGAGTACAAATGATGAATGTGGATGAATAAAATGAATCACTCGTCTAGATCAAAAGAAAAAAGGATCTTAGCCGGAATACAATAAGAAAACTAAATGATAATACCTGATAATAGATGAGCACTGCAGGATCAATGGATGAGATGGAACTATGGCAGTTTGCACAGTAACTGCTAGAAGTTTGGAAAGTTCACCCTAGCAGTTATACCTCTCAGAATGGCCTGGAAACTGTCCCAAATGATGTGCCCTGCTCTAGCTCTCAGCCCTGGTAACTGACCAACCCCTCTGTTGGTGGGTGTGGACCTTGACTGGATCCCCCTAGGGGAATGCACCCATCTCTCACTAGAAAAATGTGCCCTAGTCATTCCACCATTGGAATTGGCTAAGATGTATCTCAAAATGATCTCCTTGGTCTACTGGGAAATGGGTCGAAAGGGTTTCCATGAATCTGATCTAATGCTCACTCGTGAACCCCAAATGTGTCCACCAAAAGTGTCGCACTTCCAATTCTGGAAAATGTGTCCCAGATGATTCCTCCATCGAAATATGATGAGGAACCAGGAAAAAGATGTGCCTTGCCTTTCTCTCAACTGGGTAAGAGGGGAATCTCTAAACTCTCCCTGGATGGAACAATTCGATCCACTAAACCTCCTCAGGAGCTGCGCCCTCACCCTGGATAAGTGCACCCTTGATGTTGGACCCTGTGTAACTATTGTTGAAGAATGATGGAAGACCTGTGTGATCTTCCCAGTGACTAGGGTGTGTCTCTCAACACTGAAATCAACCAACTGGTGTCCTCCTCCTGGAATCCACTGAACTATCTCTCCTGAGATGCGCCTCTCTCCTCAATGACAAGTCATAATATGCATAATGATGAATTAGTTCACCGACCCTTCTCTTATAGATTTCCTAAACCCTAAATCATTGTTGAAACCCTAATTCATTGTTGACTTCTAATTTTAGCTCATCTGTTATATTTTTAGCTCATAATGACTTAAAAGCGCTTTTAACCATTTTTAGCTCAATGCCACTTTCTGAACATAATACCTTTGGCTGGAGTGACCTTTAGTAACTCTATTTAACCCTTTTTTGGCCCTGTCTATAGTCTAACAGGGCGGTTTATACCATTAATACTCATCTCTGAATGACTATTTGGAAAGGGACATTACAGGCCCGCAAACCTTGTTTTCCCATGACGACACTATGGGTAAGCTTTCATAGGTTGGTTGGTTGGAGTTTATCCAGTCATTCAATGGTTTTAATTTAGAATTTGTCAAGGAATTTGCTAGGAATTTTGATGGCACTAAAGCCAAAATTGGGGATATTCAGATACAGGCCACATAGGAATTCATAGCTGAAGAAACAAGTATTTCTTAGGAAGGCAACAAGTGGCTTAAATTTTTTAAGGTAGCCAATATTCCATGTTAATCTATGTTGATGTCCAAAAGATCACAATACCATGTAAAAGGTATGCCTTTAGAGCTATTTAATACATGTTGGCATAGTTTATTGTTGATTATAAATATATTTATCACATGTGAAGGGCAGCACAACTTAGTGTTCCTTTTCCACATACGATTGTTAATGGTGTTTTAGGGATTTAGTTTTAACTTACCCATTTACTTCCTTAAAATCCTGCAAAAAATGTCGAAGTTTTATCAAAGGATGAACCCTAACCCAAAGACCAATTTGTTTCACCATGGCCTAATTCGCATATTGGTCGAATTCCATTTGGTTAGAACATGGGACACTTGGCAGGGTTTTTTGATACAAAATGAGTTCTTAACCCCTCAATTTGACCCCATCAACAATTTAATGTAGGGTGTTGAGGAGCGTGTCTCTCCCAAATATTTTCCTAATTCATATCATGATTTTTTAATTGAGATCCCGATCCAAAATGAATCTATTGTTTTATCCTATGCCCAAACAAAGGATTTTACTATGGCTAGGTTGGCACCCAAAAGACATGAGTTTGTACCCAAGAAAACCTTAGAAATTGTCCTTAGTCTTTCAAGAAATCAATCATTAAATGTTGATTATTAGTCGTAGTCTACGAAGCCAACAGTCGAGGAGAAGCATAAAGAATAGGATAAATGAATTAGGGATTTGCAGGAGGTCTGTGAAGTTTATTTTAAAAACAAAAGAAATGGTTGAATCATGTCTAGGATGATAAGGAACAAACATAAATAGAGGAATGATCCTATTCAAATGATTATAATAGAAGATCTAAACTCTTTTGAAACTACAAGTCCAGACTCATCAAAGGATAGTCATCCACAATATGACTTTGTTTCTAATTTTTTCCCATTCCTCCAAAACTGTGAGGGATTCCTAGGTATCTGAGTTGATTAAAAGTCTAATTCGGTAGAAGAAAAGTCCCCAGACTCAGACCATCAACAATTACTTCTGAATCTGGAACATGTGTGTTGTGATGAATGTTTAGCATGGATCTAGAGGTATTACACATACATCCCTTACTTGAGAATGCGCCTTAATTATGTTATAAATCAAAACAGGGATCTTGAAAGAAAAAATCAGGAATATAGGTATGAAATACAATGAAATGCTTCTCGGGAAAACAAGAAACCCATAAAATTGGGAGGTATTATCATTAAGAATTCAACTAATATTAATGCCATTATGATATTAGAGATGCAAGAATCCTCCTTTTCCAATGTTTAAATTTGGTAAATAAATCTATGTTTTTTTATTTGTATTTGATTTGTTAGTTAAGCAATTGTTGTTACATTGTTTTTTAGACTAGCTACATAATCAAAGATTCTATAACTTGTCTTAAATTAGTTAATGAGATTTTTAATTGGATTTTAATTTTACTTTCAGGACTCAAAAAAAAGAATGGGAATATGTCTTATGTGTTGTTGGCTTATTCAAAGATCATAAAGTATTTCTTTTTTAAAAGTAGTTTCTATTTCAAACAATGCAGAATGTATTTTTGACAATTGTTATAACAAACTTTTATGAGTTGTTTTATACATTACTATTATAAACTCAAGTTAGGATTTGGTTTTAAAGATACTCTATTTTTTAAATATTTACCTCTATCATGTGGATATGAAAAGTAGATCATTGTGATGTTTAAATACTCCAATAGTTTTGATATCAAACATGGTGGAAATTTTGGGAGATGGACTATTGAATACTTTTTTGAAGAATATAGAATCATACTTTAACTAAGGATTTCGTCTTGCAAGTTAAAGAGTTCATTTTTTATTATAATTATCTCTGATGATGGTTTATATTCTTTGAAGTAATTTATTATGAATTGATTTAAATTAGCTTTACTCTGTTTGATCAATGCATGGTTCATTATTATCATCTGTTTATTAATTTTTCCAATCTTTAATAGTCCATGATCCCAAATTATTAGTTCCAGGTGATTGTATTATCTTGGTGCCAATCTCGAGTTGTATTGATTTTATTTGTATAATTTGAGTTGGCACAAATCTATTTAATCAATGAAAATTTATTTCTTAATGTAAATGGTTATTTATGTCTTCACCTGATATTAATAACAAAAAACTTATTTTTTTTGTAGTATCAATGAGACTTGTATAATCAAAGTGAAGTGACTTTCACTTGACATTTTCATAGTTTTAGAATTATACAATTGTCTGCTATAGATTTATCTTAACAAACATATTGGAGGAGCAACATGGCACAAAACGACACAACCACAATTTTCTCTCTCAAATGTTGGCCAGTTCTAGGTTAGTATACTTTTTCTTCTTTTTTTATTTGATTTGTGAATGTAGATTCACCTTTAAACTTAATACTTTGTTTATATAAGTCAAATTATTATCATCTACATTCATCCTTTTCTTTTCTTCTCTTTTCACAGGTAAAAGTAGATTAGTAATTAATATTAGATCTCTTTATCTTTTTCCTGGGATTTGGTTCTCTCTTATAAAATTAGTTTCCAAGGTTTCTCGCAAATATTTCAATCTATATATTTGTACACTTTATATATGTAGAACATGAATGTACATAGGAAATAATTAGGTTGGTTTCTTTATTTTACATTTTAGATTATATCCCTTTACCAACCAACAGAGCCCTTAAACCCATCAGGGTGAGTCATCCCAAGTGGCTTAGGTTACTTAGACAACCTCAGACCAGGCTTTCCCTCACATTTTTCAGTGTATTCACATATGGCCGTCAACAAATGGCACTAGAAGGAGGGCCAACTGGATATTAATGGCACGAGTGGGTCGAAATATAGCTCCTAATAGTTTCTCTCTAGTTATAACTCGTAGTCACTCAAACTCCAATGTTTTACCCGATACAACCACTACATCTGAAGCTCATCCTATTATTCTTGTCAAACCTGCAACACCTCTTCCTCAGTGAATTGATATACAATATATTATCCAAAATTCTCGTCAATCAATAATAAGAACCCAATACAGATTGGATAGACTTAGACAATTTGGTGAATAATTACATTGACCTCTTGATTTTTCCAATCAACAAGAAGATACTCTTTCCACTGGTAGACCAAATTATGCATTGCACAATATCTTGACTAATCCATCGAAAGAACTCATTCTAGGTGCCGGGGGATCTGAACTTCCTCCTTCACCACCCAACCCTTCTCCACCTCCTTCGGGAGGGGAATACTCTAATGAAGACAATTCATCTTATGAACAATATAAAACTTCAAATAATTCATAGACTTCATCCCACATGGATAATCATAATAATATTGCTAGGCCTTGGCTTGACCAAGATGTTGTGGCCATACTGGGACCCCATCATCCTTTACCTAAGCATCTTGAAAAATGGTTACCCAAGTTTGATCTAGATTCTAAACAGTCAACAAAAGATCATATAGAGAAATTTATGTTGGTTGTTAGGATTAGAAATGTAGAACATGAAGATGGTGTATGTAGGGTGTTTCCATACACCCTTGAAGGAAATGCCTCCACATGGTACTTCGCACAATAACCTCAAACTATTATGTCTTGGGATAGATTTGAAACCTTTTTCTTAGAAAAATTTGGAGATGACAAATAGCCTGAAGTCTTAGTCATGGAGTTATCCAATATGAACATGAATCCCAAAGAAAAGGTTAAAGACTTAAACCAAAGATTCCTTACACTGAAAAACAAGATACTTGCAGATTATATGCCTCCAAAAAATCTTATTGTTTCTTATTATGCTAAAGATTTACAACATACCACAACCATGTGGATTAAAAGGTCTGAAAAGAATACACTGTTAGAATATTTTGAAGAAGCAATTCTCATTGAAAAAGGCATGCTCAACTTGAAGGATAACACAAATCCTGAAACTGAATCAACTTATTCTTCCAAGAAGAAGATAAAAATTCTTACCAAACCTCCTTCAAATAGGAGATATCAAGAACACATATATATAGAAAGTTTATAGAAAGCCTTTCAAAAGTTATCCAACCAAGTTGTAGATATGAAAAGAGCCGCAAAGGAAGGATCTTCTAGTAAATGAACTTATCGACCACCTTTTAGAAGACCACTTCCAAATCCTCCCAATAGGTCAACCCCACCCGATAAATATTTGAGTTTAGAAGGGTTATACCACTCTATGCATTCATTATTAACTGCAACTGATAATACTTCTGATGTCCTGCCTGAACAACAAAATGATGTAGAAAATGAGGATGCGGGAACACCTAATGAAGAATATTCACCCCCTCCAGCTTTCAGACATTTTTCAGACAACATTTTTCAAGCCAACTTTGAAACAATACATAATAATAATCATCCTTATAATACTCGTAGTAAAAACATCCTAAAGATCAAAACAAATATGCACTTGATACAAACAAAAATACATCAAAACAAAAAAAATAGGCTAAAACATCAAAGAGTTTTTCTTTCTCTGATATAGAATACAACCCTATTGAGGACGTCAAGAGTTTAAAAGGAAATATTTAAACCTAAGAGTTTCTTAAGTTTCCTTACATCTAATGAAGAATGTTACAAAGCATAGTTGAAAACCGTAACAATAAAAAGAAAGATTCTCTAGACAAAGGCACAACTGAAATTAGTAGTAACAAGAAGAAGGATGTTTTAGAAAAAAGTGTACTTGAAAGAAACAATAAAAATAAGGATGTTCCATATAAAAGCATATCAAATATAGATAAAATACCCCTAGACACGGTAGATAAAAATCAACAACCCCCAAATCCTTCTCCCACACCATTAAATAGGTCTAACGTGAAACTGTTTCTATTGACATTTGAAATCTTTAATAGAAACATGCATAATTGCATGGTGGAGTTTGGAGCTTCATCAAATGTGATGCCTTTGTCGGTTTGTCAAAAAATCAATGCAAAAATTAAGCCATATGATATGAAAATCATTCATCTAGATAGAACTGAAGTCACTATGGTTGGGGAACTTAAGGATGTTTTGATCAGGTTATCATCCAATGTGAAAGTACATTAGGTAATTGACATAGTAGTAGCAGATATTCTAGAAGTGTATGGTATGTTCCTTAGCAAGGATTGGTCTGGACAACTTCATGGTTATTTTTCTATAGATTGGTCTCACTTGTGGTTTCCTCTCAATGGTCAACCAAACAAACTTAGGGTAAACATGGAATGTTATCCGAAATATATAGTCACGGATATGAACAATCCAAACGAACCTTTTGTCCCAAGTGTGAATGCATTAGAAGATGAAGGTATGAATACCTTATTTGGGAACTTTGTTATTGAAATATCTACTATTTCAGACCCTGATCAACAATCTAAAATATCAATCTACACTCAAGTAATGGCCCTAGATCATGTTGTGAATATTGTAAATAGTTATGAAAATGATGGAATTTGGTCTTTATACTTTGATGGGTCTAAATCATGCGAAGGAGCCAGTGCTGATTATTTATTGATATATCCAAAAGGCAATAAAACATTCATTGCTTGTATATTAGAATTCGATTGCACTAATAATACAACAGAATATGAAGCTCTCTTACAGGTACTCAAGAAAGCCATCGACCTTGATGTCCAATGTCTGGTTGTATTCAATGATTCTAAAATTGTGGTCAAGCAGGTAAAAAATTCAATCCATTGTATATATGTTCATCTAAAAAACTACCAGATCAAGGTATGGAACTTGATTAATATATTTATCACCTATAATTTAAGTTATATTCCTAGATCTAATAATTCTGAAGCATATTTATTGGCAAATGTAGCATCAAAATTATTTTCTGTAGAAAGTTTCTCTCCTAATTCATTTTCTGTTGAATTAATATTCAGGCTATCACTTCTGGATAATATCACCAATTGGCGGGTGTTTGACGATGATCAATAGATCATAAATTTTCTGCATATGGAAGACACTTTCCAAGGTATTGTAATCGATGAAAACACTCATGATGAAAATCTCTATGATTTTACGGTAATATCTGATCCACGATCGACTGAAAGTTCATATGATATGGTAAATTCTATCCCTAAATCTGTCATTAGTTTAGAAACATTTTATGATTTACATGAAAAATTTAAGGGAGTAGTTAATTGTAAAACGAATAGTTCTTTGTTGTAATATGAAACTATACACTTAGGGACACATGATCAACCTCAAAAAATTAATTTGGGAAAAGGATGTACACAACAAGAAAAATTAGCATTTATTAAAATTTTAAATAATTTAAATATGTATTCGCTTGGAATTACGAATATTTAAAAAAATTTGATCCACACATAATACAACATGTAATCCCCATGAAGCCTCAATCCCAACCATTTCAACATAAACTAAGAAAGATGCACCCAAAGTTAGATCCCACAGTAAAAGAGGAATTGAATAAGTTGTTAACAACTAATATCATATTTCTTGTTCGACATACCCAATGGGTGTCCAACTTAGTCCCGGTAAAGAAGAAGAACGGGGAAATATGACTTTGTGTCGATTTCTACAACTTAAAATGAGTCCCTAATAAGGATAATTATCCCGTTCCTCCCATGGAATAGATCTTAGAACATGTATCTAGTTCTGAAAGACTATCCTTATTGGATGGTTTATCAAGATACAACTAGGTCTTGATGTCCCCATCAAATCAACTTAAAACTACATTTCAGACCCCTTGGGGCACTTATTCTTATCATAAAATGCCTTTTAGACTAATTAATGTTGGGGCCACTTTCCAAAGGGCCATGGATATCAATTTTCGGGGGATTATAAATCAGTCAGTGGTTGTTTATCTAGATGATATTACCGTCTTCTCAAAAGATAAAAAATATCCTTATCTCACCTA
>JZKD02S1877186.1:1427795-1448957 GCA_000966675.3 Picea glauca | reverse complement strand
TATTGTGCATGGTGTATTGTGGTGTATTGGTGTAACTCTTATACTATTGTTCATTTCTCATTGGATATAATTGAATGGTTTAAGTATAAGTTGAAAAAGGTATTTAAATTGTACTGGATACTGATTCACCCCCCCTCTCAGTATCAACACCCTATCTTTTGAAATCTAAAACTAAAGTCATTGTCCTATACCCTATAGTAATAAATTTATTACTTCAAAGAGAGATTGGGGATAAGAGGGCTCACTGGATTATCTATCTTCAAGAATATGATCTTGAGATTAAACCAGCCCAAATTGTTATAGGTCAATGTATTTGTAAATTAGTGGCTAATTTAGTTAATCCACCTGATATTGAACCTATCTTACCAGATGAAACATTGTTTGAAGAAACACAAATATTTTGTACGCAAACTGTGTCAAATTTATGGTATAATGATATTAAGTTTTACTTGATACACAGGAACTAATCCTTAACATCTTGACCCCAAAAATATAAGAGCACCAAGGCTCAAATATGAACCTTTTCAATTAATTAATGATGTACTTTTCAGAAAAGTTTTGATGGTGTATTGTTACACTGCCTGGAACATAAAGAATCTGAAAAATTATTAGTTGAATTGCATTTTGGTGATGCAGGAGGTCACTTTGGCAGTGAAACAACCGCTCACAAAATACTTAGAGCTAGGTACTTGTTGAGGAAAAGATATGAAATGATCTTACTCAAGCATTTTCAGATTCTGCTTGGCTAAAGAAAAATAGACGAGAATGTCACCCTATGTTTATAGCCATCAAAAATAAAATCCTAACTCATAAGTATTGATTACAAGTTCATAGGATAGTCTTTTTACAATTAAAAGCTTGCTGGAAAATTCATTTAAATATGATTTTATGAATAAAATAGTTGATGAAATAAATGTAGAGACAGAAGTAAAGACATAAAGATGATAATAAATACATATGAGACATAAAGAAATCCTTTATTTCATTCTAATTCACCAAATATTCATTCCTTTTACAAAATTTCATGCAGAAAGTTTAGACCAAAGTCAAACTTAGACATCCCCGATGGAACATACAAAAGGACCTCTAACAGAAAATAAAAAACTGAACTCTAAAAGTTGGATCAACTTGCCACAGATTGCTTCCCACTCGACTCTGCACAATATCCTTTGTCAGTCATGAAAAATAATTCACAAACAAACAAGAGTACATAGACTATCAAAGATAGATCAATGCCTATAAAAAGCAAGTGTCTGAATGATGTAATTCAGCCCTGAATCTTGTTGTCTACAATAATACCCTGCTATCATAAAAAATAATTAGGCTTGTGATAAATTAAGGAATGAATGAAAACTGAACTATCTCAGCATAACCTCAAATACCAAACCTTATTATGCTTCTCCTTCTCTCCTCCCTTTCCTTTTGCCTTTAAGAAAATCAGAATTGGTTGAGGTAGTTGAACCACCTCATTAGTTAAGTTAACTAAAGACTCAACCAAATTTTTAGTTAGGGGGAAAAGTAATAATCATAATAAGGGTTATAAAAGAGTAATAACTAGTAGGTGGGACCCCTTGTGACTCCCTTTAGCTCATAACAATCATAACATAACTAGTTAGTTAAGAAAAACACAGCTCCTTGTGACTCCTATCATCACATTAACATTTGACAATTTATCTCATTGATATTTGAAATTATTTTCAAAAACTATATTACTCATATATCCAAAGAAAACATGTTTTCCAAAACTTCTGAAGTCAACTGTCATAAACAATAAATAACATAAAAACTTTAAAACCATATTTCCCAATCTGAGATGCAATATTTCCTTGATTTCTTCTGTCACCCTTTGATTTTCCTGAATTTTACTTTGGCTATGCTGAGCCTTTAGGCCTAATCTCATTGATCACGTGAGAACAATCATCCGTTAAATGCATTTGGGAAGACATAGATTTATTAGAGCCATTGGAGGGTGAGAAAGGGGCAACAATGGATTTTCCTTTGTCAAGGGAAAGGTGGGCCTCGATTTTCAACCTTTTGCTAGCATGAGAGGATTGAACTAGCGTGTGGACCGATGCATCTTGGGCAATCTGGTTAATAGGCAAGGGAGCAGGTAAGGAAAAATTGGGCCAGCCACGATGTTGAGAGACTTTCGGGTGGACAATATCTTGCCATCCATCGTTTTCAGGAACCTCAGGTTGAAATGAGACATGAGGGGGCATGGGAATATCAGGGGCTTGTAGAGCTTGGAAAGGATGCCTTTTAGGCCTAGGTTGGACCACTCCTTTCCCAATCCTATTAAAAACTATGGCTTGAAACAACTGGCCTAACTCTTGCGAGTAGGCATCAAAGTGTATGGAGAACCTTGGCCTTATTGGGCCTTTGTTCCAATTACCTCTCCCTCAGTTGCCTCTTCCATGGCTACCTCAGCTGAAAAAGATGATTCTTGCATGCATGATTGATTAGAAAATAACCCTTTTAACAACCATACATGATAAATCTTTAAAAATATGAAATAGATTTTGGTTCAACAACATATTAGGCTCATGCAATCCAATCCATATAAATTGTTTAATTGTTGTCAATGAGAAGGGGGTGGGAAAAAGGTCCCGGTATAGGTGAGGGGCTTGTATTGAGAGAAAAATGATAAAATGAGGGGAAAATAAACACGGTTACTACTCAAATACCATAAACAATCAACTGTAATGAAAACCAAAGAGAACATCATTGTAATCCAACAAATTTAAACTACTTCAATATGGAATTTTTCTTGACTGTAATTAATTTTAGAACAGGGAGTGAAAAATGAATGTGGGAATGCGAGGGGGTTGTAATTAGCAGAAAGAAAAATAATGGTAGCGAAAGAGAGTAATTATTGTTCACAAAATTAATTAAGTAATACATAAAACCATTCTGTAAAAGTAAACACACCAACTAAATGACCATTTTGACCCAAAACAATTATAGTGCATAGTTCAAGCAATCCTATGCATTAACTTGCTCCTTGTTTGTAATCAAATATTTAACACAGTGTCATCAAACAAGATAGTATGCATTCCACAATAGCCTGTAGGGGAGATCTATTCATATCACTTATCCATTTAATATTTTAAAACACTTCCAACATGAATAAACAGTAAACCATTTTGTTCACCATCGAAATCAACCACTGCCCACGAATTATTTCAATCATCAAATACAAAATGAAAGGTCATGCTTGATTCTATCTTTTAATTCATTTAACAATTGAATTGCAATGAGGTTATACTGTCACAAACCCTGTGTTTGTTTCTGCTATGAAACATGATATTCATCAATACACATAATAGATTACCACATACAACCATCAATATTTTAAATGAAAGATCTTGACTTTCCATTTAAACTCAGAGACAACCATCACCATTCAACACATACTATGTTGTGGAATACACAAACATCTGACAAAATGCAAGAGCATTTCCATGAATGTATAGGTTCAATCACTCTAAATCTAAACATCCACAGTGTTGTTCTATCAATCCAATAGAACGAGGCAGCAACAACATGCCCAATCTCATAAAACAAGTCGATCAAATGGAAACAAGTCCATGTTTAAAAACCTGTGACCTTCTCTAATGATGCAATCAAATAATATCAATAACAAATACAGTGGATAACCATGCCATAATTACCATGATGCAACATTCCCATTTGACAATTTTAAAACACACAGTCATAGTATTATTAACTCAACCTATCGTGCCAATCTATCAGTCCAATGCAAGGAGGTAGCAACAGTATTCCTCAAATTAATCAAATTGAAAACTAATATTGAGTTAACATTCTGATAACCTCAATGAAAAATACAGTGACTGTGTATGAACCCCATTCTTCAATCAACCAATTACAGTGACTAAGTACCAATAATAAAAACACTGTAAGGATAATCAACATAGATGAGTTAACAATAGAAAATTATCGATGATGCGTCACCAATTCATAACCATCGACCATGTATCCAACATGACATAATGGGTTTCCTTTATCAAAACCGAGCTTGGAGTAAGTAAGTCAAGGATGATTTTAAGGATGGAAATTTATTTTAAAATGTAGAAACCTTGGCGAATCTTACTAATATTTCATATGCCAACTATAAAATGTTTGGCGATATTTTTGTAAAAATATTCAAATTTCTAAGGATTCTGTATAGTTTTTATCATATTTTGGCGATTTTTAAGTAAAATAATTTTATCTTTTAGAATTTGGGTGAATCATTTTTATAATAGCGAATTGTTTTGGGGAAAAACCATGGAAAATTAGCCCATGAGCGAAATTTAGCCCCTAAAATCATCCCTAAAGAAAGCATTTTCCCTCTAGACCAACACAGGGAGACATGGAGGCACCCCCCAACATTGGGTGAGAACCTCTGAGACCAATGGTGCATTCACATAGTATACCATGAATGTCTTCACAGACAAGGTGACAATTTTTATGACAGGAGAGGCTATGAACAGAGGAGCAAGGCCCCATTTTAGCCCTGTAATGATACTTAGCACACGCAGGGTATAACTCTCGTGGCTCTACCAACCAACTAGAGAATTTCAAGATAGGAGAGGGTCAAGAAATAACAGTCACCTTAAGCAAGCCCTTTGGAAAACGACCATCACAACCCACTGCACAACATTAGTAACATGAATGAACTCATACCCAAGTGAAGCAAAGTGCAGTGACACAAGGTGTTCAAAACCCCAAAACAACAAAAGAATGGGTATGGAATACGAAGGCATGGAGAACACCATCCACTCTAAACCAAATGAAAACCTCCAACTAAAACCAAAGAGGATGACATAGAGCCTTTATGGCTGCCAACACTCAGAACGACCAATAACTCTATGACTTCAAATTTTATTGCAATGAAAACAACCAACGATTCATTCCAAAAACATATCACCAATTAAAATAGTTTCCCGACTCAAGGAAAGCACAACCAATACATACTGAGCCACTATCTATTTCATAACCAGAGAAAATTCATGGATGGCAAAAAAAAAGACATACCTGTAACCAAGAGAACCTTAAAAACATGAATTCGTTGAGTGGTTCTCCCTCTTCCTGGAAGTCGGAGCCTAACCGCAACAAATACAGTTGAACAATAGCTCGAATAGGGTGGAGGACAATGGAAAGAGTAAGGGTTACATGTAGTAAATACATGTCGCCTCTACCCCCAATCAATTAATTCCTTAGTACACACCAGACAACTTCCCATTAACAATTCATTTAAACCGTGCATTGGAATTAGCATCTATCACTTGTCAAACGCGCCACCCACATCATATATACCATTTCAAACTTAACCATAATGCATATCAACTATATAACTCAACAAATCACATATCTATTAACATATCAGCTAGGATAACAACAATTGTTTAAATTTCGATGCATGTAGCGTAGCATAAGAGCATAGTTAAATTCCTTATTTTTGTATTTGTTTATATTTGTTTTTCCTTTTTCCAAATGTTCTTTATGTATTGTTACTAACATGTATGTTGTGCAGGTGTCAAAGTAACGAATCCAGGAACATATAGCAATGATAACATAGATCATCGTAACAAGACAACTAAGCCTAAAGTAGCAGAGAAACACATAACACGCCTTATCCATCATTCAATTGTCGCGATTAGAACCAACATCCGAGATCTCATCAACCATGTAAGCAGTGTTGAATAGTAGCACAAACATCAAATAAGAACCAAATTTGATCTCCAATCTACAAGGGGGTCCCACCTACTATTATTATTTATCCTGTTAGCTTTATAATAATAAGCTTTAGCAACACTTTATGGGCGAAAATTCATTGCGATTTTAATCGTCAACAAACTAGTGACTCCATAGGGAAATTTGTTTTCAACATATTTAGAACTCAACACTCATGGTTTCGCATACCAAAAACAACAGGTCAAGAATATATAACCAGGAAGATTATGCAACAGGGGAAAGTGAGCAGATTTAATGGAAAAATGACCGGGAATTAGGGAATAACTCATAAAAAGTGTTAAGTACGAAGGGTTTGACCACTGTATGCATAATCCTTCAACCATAATCTTCTCTTTACTTCAAGGAGAAAAATTATGGATTTTCTTTTAAAATATCAAATGGATGAAGAAATGGAAAGAAGAAGCGAGAGACAACCAATTCTTTATAAGACATCAATGAAAGCAGATAACAAATTCAAGTATGCTTTAGGGAAACATCGTGACAACTATGTAATCTTGATTTTTATTGACTAACAATTCTTTGCAGAAGTTTCACTATGGAAGAACTGATCCAATCATCCTATTTTGACCAAATTAACTAAAGTAGTAAGAAACCAAATCATAGCAGAAGTAGAATTGCAAAAATTAAAATAGCAGCATTAAAAGACAAAAATGAAAAATCATCAAGAAAAGTTTTAACAAAGGAAATAGAAGCCATACTATTGAAAAGAGGAAAAGAGAAGCACAAAAATGATAGTAGAGCTAGGCTACTAGTATACATAAAATACAACAACATTAGAACTTTTCACGTTGGTCCCTCGCAATGTTTCGAGCGAGAACTGTTATTGTTGTAGGAAAACAATTGCTCTAGTAAATCCCTTAGAATGTAAGAGTTAGTATCTAGGACAAAATAAATTTTGAAAGGACCCAAAAATAACACTTGGAACTCCGAGGTAATTATCAACCTTTTAATATATATGATTAGATCATCATGGTGGATGTGGATGCTGATCCATTTATCAAGAGTTGTGTGTATAGGTATTTTAAAAGTGGTACTTGCATCGGGTAAACCAGAAAACAAGAATTTATAGGTCATGGTACCCCGAATTGAGATAGGAGTGGTTTTATGAACATCTTCCCCTTTTACCTTGATTTTATTGTAACCTAGAATTTCGTCGAGTAAGGGCCTCATCTGTGACCTTACAAATTGCTGCAGAATTATTTCCATATTGAGGGGAGGAAAAGGATTTCTCATAATATATTGAATCGAAGTGTGAAAAATAAAGTAGGTTATAATACAATCATCGATCCCCGAAATAGGTACCCAATTGGAGATCCATTCGGGGTAGACTGCAAAATATTTCTAGCCCTTAAGAAATATTCCAACTCTCTTTGAAAGGTTGATTTAAATGCAGGGTTAGTAGGCTCTTGTTTTTTCCTATATGGTTTCATGGCTTCCTTGGTGGGGATAGTATGTTGTGTAAGACCAGGATCAAAATCACGAATATCCTCATAGGACCAAGCAAAAACATCTTGAAATCCACCAAGTAGCTTGGAAAACTTCATTTCTTCTTTATTAGAACATTGGGTACTTATTTTAACATTCTTTGAGGATTTGAGTGCCCCAATATCCTAGGAGATGGTTTCACCCAAGTTCCCTCTTGACCCATCTTCTCTCTGTTTCTCTTTATTGCCTACATCACTTGATGAAAACAAACTCTCAATAGGAGTCAAGCCCATAGGAATTTTTTTGTTTTCTATGGATGTCATTTCCTCAGGATTAAGAGGTTCATCTTGAATAAAAGAACAAACACTCTCATCGTTAGTGAATACCTTCCAAGATTCCTCATTGTTCGGGATATGTGAATGATATAGAGATTGAAAAGAACAATCATGCATGTGAGGCAAAGGTTGTTGATTAGGATAAGTTGCAAAGACAACTAACCGATCAGCTATTGAATTCAATCCCCTCTTAACATGAGTGATGTTGAAAGATAAAAGGTCTGAGATAAGTGCCCAAACAGTTCGGGTGTATCATTCCATCAACTTGTTGCTAGGAGAGCATACCTTACGTATCAAGTTCACAACAAGATCAGAATCTCCAAAAACTGAAAGGTGGACACAACCAAGATTAAGGGCGCTTTCAATGCCTAATAATAAAGATTTGAATTCAGTGACATTGTTTGTGCAAGAAAACTCCAACCTGTAAGACAAGTTATGAATTTTCCCTACAGGGGAAACCAATATAATGCTAGCCCTATTATCTTCATTAGATATTGAACCATCAAAGTGCATGTGCCACATATCATCGTCTAATTCGATTTGTTCCAAAGGAATATTATCCTCCTCCTCAGCAAAGATGTAATACACTCCTAGGTACTCTTTGATATAGTTTACACTAGATTGTGGAACACTCTCTATGTAGCGTGAAATCCTTCCATATCTAAGGACTATAATGTTCTTACCATTTCGAGGCATGGATAAATGCGTCTCATCCAGTGAGAGGTATCCACATGTTAAGGCTTGTCAATCTCTTCCCAAAATAATTGAGTAATTGCTCACATGCACATAAATTACCTAAATGTTGAGGGTTGTCCTTATTTCAGGATGAGTGCATACAACTAAGGTCACATCCTTAATCTCTCCTATGGTTGTTTATTGTAGACTATTATAGGAGAGCATGCTTCTAGCATTTTCATTTGTACATGACAAGACTAACTCTTCCATAATAATCTTTGACATCACACTTGGGCCCGAACCGCCATCAACGAGGCAAGAATGGGAAATCTTATCCATAATCTTTATAGAAATATAAAAAGGGGGATTTTTTACAAGGTATCTAAATTTATGTACACCTACTTTATTCACAGATGAATCCTCTTCATTTACCTCTTCAGAAAGATTGACTACAATGAAATATTTTCCTTCCATGAATTGTTTCAGATGCATCTATTGTTCAGGGATGAAAACCATATCCAAAAGGGTTTCATTTGCTTTAATGTTGGCAAAATGATTCAAGATATTGTATTTAGAAGAGGGGAGAGGAGAAGTTTTTCCTTGAATGTCAGGAACTTTAGAAAGATGAATAGTAGCAGCGGGTGAGGATGAGCTTGGGCTAGATGAATTGTGGGGAGGATCAAATTTTCCCTTGGGAGCATAGGATTTTTTCCTAGTATTGATGACCGTGACATTTTCTGGCTCTACAAAATCTAAGACAATGATAGTAGCTTCTGGTCTCTTACCAAAGATCTTATATCTAGTACTCTTCCTTACCTCACATGTGGTTTCCTCATGGTGTTCCTAGCAGAAGTTACACGAACTTCAGGCAATATGGCTTTAGGATGAAAATTGTTTTCAATTGGATTTTTAAAGGGCGGTACATAAGAGGATTAAGATTTAGGGGTGAGAGGTGAGGCATCCCCCCTTTGCTCGAATGTTATCATACGATTGTTCATATCTTGGAATAGTTGTAAGAGGGAGGACATGTCTATCTGTCTAACTGATTCTCCCTAGGAAAGACTTATTCTTTCAAGTTATTATTCATACTTTGAACAAGTATGTAGAGAGGAACCGAGATTATCAATGTATTTTTCCTCAAGCCTATGATGGTAGAGGGAAGGCAATGCATGTAAGTGGCTTGGTTCTAGGGGCAGATGAGTTCAGGGATTTGATTGTATAAGTTGGTGAAACACAAGTTAAAAGACTTGATGGTATCACCATCCTTATTATTGTATTCCCTTAGCTTCTCGACTGGTATTTTAGATTTCCAATAAGTGGATTTGAACCAATAGATCAAATCCTCCCAAATAGATAGAATCCTAAGAGGAAGGTCAAAGAAATCGATCGCAACCTTTCCTTCCAAGGAATTGACGAATAAGCACATGCAAGTATCATTGTCATTGGCTCCTATGTTATGAAAAGAATTAGAAAATTCCACCAGGTGTTCATTTCTAGTGACAATGTTATTTCCTGAAAACCTAGGAAGATGCTCTTTAAATTTAGGAAGTGGACGAGTAGCAGGTACTAGGTTTAGAGAGGACATATGCCATGGTATGGTTGTGGCGTCTTCTTCGAACTGAAAAAGACCATGATTTTTAATGACTTTGGTATTATTTGTGGTAGATTGAACAGGGATATGGTGGCTATATAAGCTACCAATCACTGACGAAGATGAAGACTGAGAGAAGGAAGAACCTCCCATACCACAAGATCCACCACTAGATGCCATGTTGTGGATGATAGATGAGGGAAATAAAGATGAACTCGATGAATCTTACAAAGTTCTCCTTAGATCACTTTGTTGGGAAGATAACACAACGTTCCTTCTTCCTATTTCAGCAATAGGATTTATTTTCGATGATAAGCCTCTTCTCCTTCTAGAAGCACGAGACTCTAAGGACATGAAAGAAAGGCAAAAAATGAAGAAAGAAGAAGGTTACTGCTGATTTCTAGGTTGTTTATGTCTAGCTTCCCAACGTTCTTGTGCACTAATATCTTGTTCAATTGCTATCCAAGAATGATTAATCTCAACATGGGTATTGTCAGTGTCTAAAATGGTGTTAAACATAGTCAAAGCAATGTTTTTTCTGATCTTGAAGACCAGGCTCAATATTGGGATGCCTTATAACAAGAAGAGTCATTAAGAAATGAAATAATCAAAGAATCAATATCAGAAAAAGTTGTATCGATGAAAATCAAGTACAAAAATTAACTAGAGAGATATTGAAGATCTCCCTAGTATGGTTGCCAAATAAATGTTGAGGAAAAGATATGAAATTATGTTACTCAAGCATTTTGAGATTCTTCTTGGCTAAATCAAAATATATGGAAATGCCACCCTATGTTTATAGCCATCAAAAATAAAATCCTAACTCACAAGTATTGATTACAAGACAAATGAGACATAAAGAAATCCTTTATTTCATTCCAATTCACCAAAGATTCATTCCTTTTACAAAATTTCATGCAGAAATTTCGAACCAAAGTCAAACTTAGACATCCTCGACAGAACATACAGAAAGACCTCTGACAGAAAATAAAAAATTGAATTCTAAAAGCTGGATCAACTTGCCACAGATTGTTTCCCACTCGAATCTTCACAATAGCCTTTGTCAGTCATGAAAACTAATTCACAAACAAGCAAGTCTACACAGAATATCAAATATAGATCAACACCTCTGAAAAACAAGTGTCTGAATGATGTAATTCAACCCTGAATCTTGTTGTGTACAATAAGACCCTGCTATCATAAAAAATAATTAGGCTTGTGATAAATTAAGGAATGAATGAAAACTGAACTATCTCAGCATAACCTCAAAGAAGAAACCTTAGTATGCTTCTCCTTCTCTCCTCCCTTTGTTCCTCCCTTTCCTTTTTCCTTTAAGCAAATCAAAATTGGTTGAGGTAGTTGAACCACCTCATTAGTTAAGTTAACTAAAGACTCAACCAACTTTTTAGTTAGGGGGAAAAGTAATAATCATAATAAGAGTTATAAATAAATAATAACTAGTAGGTGGGACCCCTTGTGGTTCCCTTTAGCTCATAAAAATCATAACATAACTAGTTAGTTAAGAAAAACACCCCTCCTTGTGACTCCCATCATCACATTAACATTTGACAATTTAGCTCACTGATATTTGAAATTATTTTCAAAAAATATATTACTCATATATCCAAAGAAAACATGATGTCCAAAACTTCTAAAGTCATCTCTCATCAACAATAAATAACATAAAAACTTAAAATCCATATTTCCCACTCTGAGATGCAATCTTTCCTCGATTGCTTCTGTCACCCTTTGATTTTCCTTAATTTGCCTTTGGATGAACTGAGCCTTTAGGCCTAATTTCTCTAATCACATGAGAACAATCATCCTTCAAATGCATCCGGGAACACACGTATTTATTAGATCCATTGGAGGGTGAGGAAGAGTCAACAGTGGATTTTCCTTTGTCAAGGGCATGGTGGGCCTCCGTTTTCAACCTTTTTCTAGCATGAGAGGACTGAACTGGCGAGTGGACAGGTGAAACTTAGGCAATTTGGTTAACAAGCGGGGGAGAAGTTAAGGACAAATTGGGCTAGCTACGATGTTGGGATACTGTCGGGTGGACAATCTCTTGCCATCCATTGTTTTTGGGAACCTCGGGTTGCAATGAGACATGAGGAGGAACGGGAACACCAGGGGCTTGTGGAGCTTGGAAAGGAGGCCTTTCAGGCCTAGTTTGGACCACTCCTTGCCCAATCCAATTGCAAAATTTGGCCTGAAACAACTGGCCTAACTCTTGTGAGTCAACATCAAAGTGTATGGAGAAGCTTGGCCTTCTTGGGCCTCTATTCCAAGTACCTCTCCCTCGGTTTTTTGTGCCATGGCTACCTCGACTGAAAAAGCTCATTTTTTCATGCACGATGATTATCAAATATCCCTTATAACAACCATACATGATAACTTTTTAAAATTATGAAATATATTTTGGCTAAACAACATATCACGCTCATGCAATCCAATTCATATAAATTGTTTAACTGTTGTCAATGAGTAGGGGGTGAACAACAGGTCCTGGGATAGGAGAGGGGCTTGTATTGAGAGAAAAATGATAAAATGAGGGGGAAAGAAACACAGTTACTACTCAAGGACCACAAACAATCAACTGTAACACAAACCAAAGAGAACATCATTGTAATCCAATGACTTTAAGCTGCTTCAATACATAATTTTTATTGACTGTAATTAATTTTAGAATAGGGAGTAAAAAATGAATGTGGGAATGTGAGGGGGTTGTAATTAGCAGAAAGTGAAATAATGGTAGGGAAAGAGAGCGATTACTATTCATAGAATTAATTAAGTAATCCATAAAACCATTCTGTAAAAGGAAACACACCAACTAAATGACCACTATGACCCAAAAAAATTACTTTGCATAGTTCAAAAAATCATGTGCATTAACTTGCTCCATGTTTGTAATCAAATATTTAACATAGTGTCATCAAACAAGACAATATGCATTCCACAAAATCATGTAGGGGAGATATGTTCATCTCACTTATCCATTTAATATTTTAAAACACATCCCACATGAATAAAAAGTAAACCATTCTTTTCAACATCAAAATAAACCAATGCCCACGCATTATTTCAATCATCAAATACAAACTCAAAGTTCATGCTCAATTTTGTGACTTGTCTTTTAATTCCTTTAATAATTGAATTGAAATGAGGTTATACTGTCATAGACCCTGTGTCTGTTTCTTCTATGAAACATGATATTCATCAATACACATAACAAACATCCACATACAACCATCAATATTTTAAATGCAATATCTTGACTTGCCATTTAAACTCATAGACAACCATCACCATTCAACACATACTATGTTGTGGAATACACAGACATTCAAAAAAACACAAGAGCATTTCCATGACTGTACAGGTTCAATCACTCTAAATCTAAGCATCCACAGTGATGGGATATCAATCCAATACAACGAGGTAGCAACAACATGCCCGATCTCATAACACAAGTCAATCAAATTGCAACAAAGCCATGTTTAAAAACCTGTGACCTTCTCTAATGGTGCAATCAAATAATATGGATAAAAAATACAATGGATAACCATGCCATAATAACCACGATGCAACATTCCCATTTGAAAATTTTAAAACACATAGTAACAGTATTATTAACTCAACCTATCATGTCGAGCTATCAATCCAATGCAAGGAGGCAACAATAGTATTGCTCAAATTAATCAAATTGCAAACTAATGTTGAGTTAACATTCTGATAACCTCAATGCAAAATAAATTGACTATGTATCAAACCCATTCTTCAATCAACCAATTGCAGTGACTAAGTACCAATAAGCAAAACACTGTAAGGATAATCAACAGAGACGAGTTAACAATAGAAAATTATTGATGATGCGTCACCAATTCATAACCATCAACCATGTATCCAACATGACATAATGGGTTTCCTTTATCAAAACTAAGCTTGGAGTAATCAAGGATTGGCCTTGTCGACCAACATAGGGAGACATGGAGGCACCCCCCAACATCGGGTGAGAACCTTTGAGAACAATGGTGCATGCACAGGGCATACCATGAATGTCTTCGCAGGCAGGGTGACAATTTCCATGACAGGAGAGGCTATGAACAGAGGAGGAAGGCCCAATTTTGGCCTTGTAATGATACTTAGCACACGCAGGTTATAACCCTTATGTCTCTACCAGCCAACCCAAGAATGATGAGATAGGACAGGGCCGAGAAATAATAGTCATCTTAAGCAATCCATTTTCAAAACATCCATCATAGCCAACTACGCAACATTAGTAACATGAACGAAATCATACCCAAGTGAAGCGAAGAAGAGTGACACAAGGTTCTCAAAACCCCAAAACAACAAAAGAATGGGTATGGAATTAGAAGGCATGGAGACCACCAGGAACTTTAAACCAAATGAAACCCTTTGACTAAAACCATTAAGGATGACAAAGAGCCTTTATTGCTACCAAGACTCAAAACGACCAATAACTCTGTGACTTCAAATTTTATTGTAATCAAAACCACCAACGATTCATTCTATAAAAATATCACCAATTAACACAGTTTCCCGAGTCAAGGAAAGCACAACCAATACATATCGAGCCACTATCTATTTCATAACCAAAGAAAATTCATGGATGGCCAAAAAAATGACATACATGTAACCAAGAGCAATTTTAAAACGCGAGTTGGCTGAGCGGTTCTCCCTCTGCCTGAAATTTGGAGCCTAACCACAAAAAACACAGTTGAATAATATCCCGACTAGGGTGGTATCTAGTGGAAAGAGTAAGGGTGACATGCAGTAAATGCACGTCGCCTCTACCCCTAGTCAATTAATTCATTAGTACATGTCTGCCAGCTTCCCATTAACCATTCATTTAAACCATGGATTGGAATTAGACTATTTCACTTGTCAAACGTACCACCCACATCATATATTACCATTTCCAACCTAACGATAATGCATATCAACTATATAACTCAACAAATCACATAGGTATTAACTTATTAACTAGGATAACAACAATTGTTTAAATTTCGATGGATGTAGAGTAGCATAAGAGCATAGTTAAATTCCTTCCTTTTGTATTTGTTTATATTTCTTTTTCCTTTTTCCAACTTCTCTTTATGTATTGTTACTAACATGCCTATTGTGCAGGTGTCAAAGTAACAAATCTAGGAACATATAGCAATGATAACACAGACCATCGTAACAAGAAAATCGAGCCTAGAGCAGTAGAGAAATACATAACATGCCTTATCCATCATTCAATTGTTGTGATTAGAACCAACATCCAAGATCTCATCAACCATGTAAGCATTGTCAAATAGTAGCACAAACATCAAATAAGAACCAAATATGTTATCCAATCTACAAGGGGGTCCCACCTACTAGTATTATTTATCCTGTTAGCTTTATAATAAATAGGCTTTAGCAACACTTTGCGGGAAAAACTTCATTGCAATTTTAATCGTCAAAAATACTATTGGAACACGGTGTTTAAATATTCCCATGCCATATTTTTCAAATGCATAATTTGTCAAAAGGTTGCAGGACGAGTAAAGAAAGTCACTTTCCCTTTCCAGCCAATTATAATCGATGCGCCATTTCATCAATGGGGCCTGGATATCATAGGGCTAATAAACCCTGCCTCTTCGCATCAACACAAGTATATTCTCACAACAACAAACTACTTCACCAGGTGGTTTGAAGCCATACCTATATGAGTGGTCAATACTAATCAGCTGATTTTGTTCCTAGAAACTCATATCATTACGCATTTTGGGATACCCGAATGTCTAGTTTTCAATAATGCTTCTTATTTTTCCTCATTGGACATGAATTTTTATGCTTTAGAGAAAGGAATAAAGTTAAAATATTCTTCCAGCTATTAGTTCCAACGAAATGGTCTGGTTGAATCAACGAATAAAAATTTAATCAAAATCTTAAAAAGAACAATGTCGAACAATCATAAAAATTGGCACACAACCTTGTTTAATGCACTATGGGCTAACAGGGTCACCCCTAAAGAAGCTATGGGTAACTTCCCTTTCTTCCTTGTGTATGGAAGAGAAGTTATCCTTCCTCCCAATGTCTTGTTACCATCACTTCATCTATCCCAAAAGGTTCAAGAGGAAGAATGCCCTGCCCTAGAAAGTCAAATTAACGCTTTACTGAAACTGGAAGAGACCAAAACATAGGATAAACACAAATTACATTAGCATCAACAAATTTTTAAATGTTGGTTTGATGAGAGTTCATCCACTGGTAGAAACTTCAACGTAGGAGACCTGGTTCTTAGGTGGGATAAGGCACATGAGGATAAAGGAGAGCACACCAAATCTCAAAATCCGTGGTTGGGACCATTTATTGTTAAAGAAAAACTCAGTCCCAGTTCCTTTCATCTCCAAACTCTAGAGGGGAAATCATATACTTTTATAATAAATGGTCATGCCCTCAAAAATTACTTTTCGTGATCTACTTGTAAAAGATAAGTCTGTAAATATCTAGTTTGTTGTATGATTTTCTCTTTCTTTGAGTGAATTTTATTTTTTCTTTGACTATCTATCTGATGTTTTGTCCTTCTATTTAAAACTGATCATCATGAAGGGATTTTATTTTAAAAGACTACGTTGTTTGTTTATTTTCAAGCCACCAACGAGAGTTCAAATATGGTATTCAAACTAAAAATATACCTTAGCCCTGTTGGTTAAATTTTAAATCTAGTTGCTGTAATTTTTCTTTCCCTTTCCCTTATAAAGAATTGTCTTGAATAAAATTGGTCTAACACCTGACAATCATGTAGATATTAAGGATTCTTATGCCATCCCTCATTCTTAATGTTTTTTTGGATCTGCTTCCCCATATTTTAGACATTCTCTTATTCATAGATTAATTTCAGATACCATGATTGGGTATCTTGTGTTTTGAAGTGAAATTGTACAAGTTTCTAGCTGAGGATTGGAAGGTCTCATCATGATTCAGTCCATTACGACCATGGAGAATCCAGGGAAGTGACATTACCATTTCTAGTTACCAAGCCAGGGTAATGAACTCCATATTTCTAAACTAAAGGATAAGAGGTCTCATCACGAGCCAACTTGTTCACTTTCTTGGACCTCTATGGATGGAACTGCTACTAACTGGTCACCAGGCTAGAGTTGTGATTCTCATCTAGTTTCCTAAATTACCAAAATATTCAAAATAAAAAATTCTAGGATTGATCTACCTTGTGTTCTTAACTAGTAGATGGGATAGAAGAATCTGATTGGGTTCAAAGGAAATCCTGTCGAGGCTATAAACTCCTGATGACAGTAGTGGCCATTCCTATGGTATCGAAGTCATACTCATAAACTCTCATGACTCATGGGGAAAACCATCTTTCATATCTCAATCCTTAAAATAATTTTTGTTCCACAGTTTGTGAATTGTGGCTACACCAGTTTATCATACGCAACCAAGGCTAATATCATTACTATACAAACCAAATGAGAAACTCTCAAAAGAAACTTGGATATCTGGCAAGTCGATGATTTTTGTCTTCATGATGTTATGTTTTCACTAGGATAGAGATAATTGATTCACCCAGTGAGTCTCCATTTGTTGGTTTCCCAACTCGCATCTTGTTTTTCATTGTCCCTTGAAATATAAAATCACTTATTATATTCACTACCTAGTATGTTTATATGCATCAGATTGTTTGGTTTTCTTTTGTACAAAGGTATGACTATTGATTCCTATCAGTCCTGTTTGAATTCTTATCATTTTCATGAGAATATCTGTGGTCAATTTTTTATTGTTTTCCCTCTTCAATTTCATGATTGTGAAGCATGAAATTAAATTTATCTTTTGTGCAAATCATTGATTGAATTCTTGTGACTCTATCCCTTTACATGTGTTAAAGATTACTGTTAGTTTGATTTAACCAATCTAAAGTCTAAATAAGAAGATTATTGAAATATTTTTAAATGGAAGATATATGAATTATGTTGAAACATCCTAAGCAAAGCCACTGTATACAAACTAAAATCGATTCTAGAAAGTTTGAGTTAGATATAAACAAAATTATGAACTTGGATATTGGGCTTGATTTAAAACCTTGACTTAAACTATTGATTAACATGGGTGATACAGGGTTTCATTAGAACCTAACCTATTTAAATGTTCTCAACATTACTACTTCGCCACCTACCATCGTCATATCAAGACACAATGTTAGTAATGTTCAATTAACGTGGACTAACCTCTCGATTGTCATACGAATTATTACCCTGCCTAGTGTTAATGTCCTAGAAATCAGGTTAGTAGTTTGTGGCAAGCCGCGAGGGTTTCATGGATTTTTTAGCTTTGAACCTATATGTCCTTTGGTCTATTGGAGATAGTAAAAAACTGGAGTGGAAGATAATGTTATAGAATCCTCTAGTCCTCAAGTGTTTGTTTATCATCAGGAATGTTTTCTTGCCCTCTTTCGTTATTTATGGGTTTGGTTTTCTGTGGTTCCAAAGTTCTCTCCTTCATGAAAACTATCTCTATTTCTTTTGGTTTAACTCCTTCGATTTTATGGCTCCTATATTTAGGATATATCTGAATCGACCGCAAACCTTGTTGTCCCATGACGACGCTACAGGTAAGCTTTCCCATATCGGTTGGTTAGATTTTATCCAATCATTCAATGGTTTTAACTTAGAATTTGTCCCAGAATTTGACAGGACTTTTGATGGCACTAAAGACAAAATTGGGGATATTCAGATACAGGTCATAGAGGAATTCATAGATAAATAAAAATGTCCTCCTCAGGAAGGAGACAAGTGGTTTAAAAATATGAAGGTAGCCAATATTCCATGGCAATCTCTGTTGATTTCCAAAAGGTCGCAATACCATGTAAAAGGTATTCCTTTAGAGATATTTAATACATGTTGGCATAGTTTATTATTGATTATAAAGCAATTTATCACCTGTGAATGGTGCTACAGATTAATGTTCCTTTTCCACATACGATTGTTAATTGTGTTTCAAGGATTTAGTTTGAACTTACCCTTTTACTTGATTAAAATCCTACAAACAAATGTTGAAGTTTTATCAAAGGAAGAAACCTAACCCGAAGACCAGTTTGTTTCACCATGAACTAATTCACATATTGGTCGAATTCCATTTGGTTAGCACATGGGACACTTGGCAAGGTTTTTTGATAAGAAATGAGTTCTTAACCTATCATTTTGACCCCATCATCAATTTAACACAAGGTGTTGAGGAGCTTGTCTCTCCTAAAGCTTAACCTAATTAGTCTCATGATTTTCGAATTGAGATCCTGATCCAAAGTCACTCTATTGTTTTATCTGATTCCCAAACAAAGGATTTTACCGTGGCTAGGTTGGCACCCAAAAGGCATGATTTTGTCCCCAAAAAACCCTTAGAAACCATCCTTAGTATTTTGAGAAATCAATAATTAAATTTTGATGATCAGTCATAGTCTGTGAAGCTAGTAGTTGAGCAAAAGCATAAAGAACATGATAAACGAATTAAGCATTTGCAGGGGGTCCGTGAAGTTAATTTTAAAAACAAAAGAAATGGTCAAATCATGTCTAGGATGATAAGGAACAAACATAAACAGAGGAATGATCATATTCAAACAACTATAATAGAATATCTAAACTCTATTAAAACTACAAGTCTAGACTCATCAGAGGATAGTCATCCACAGTATGACTTTGTTTCTAATTTTCTCTCATTCCTCCAAAATTATGAGGGATTCTCATGAATCTGGGTTGATTTAAAGTCTAAGTGGGTACAAGAAAAGTCCCCAGACTCATACCATCAATAATTACTTCTGAATCTGGAACCTATGTGTTGTGATGAATGTTTAGCATGGATCCAGAGCTATTACACATACATCCCTTACTTGTGAATGCGCCTTAATCATGTTATAAATCAGAACAGGGATCTTGAAAGAGAAAATCGAGAATTGAGGTATGAAAGAAAATGAAATGCTTCTCAGGAAAACAAGAAACCCAGAAAATCAGGAGGTATTATCATTAATAATTCAACTAATATCAATGCCATTATGAGATCAGAGATTCACAAATCCTCTTTTTCCAAAGTTTAAATTTGGTAACTAAATCTATGTTTTTTATCTTTATTTGATTTGTTATTTAAGAAATTGTTGTTACATTGTTTTTTAGAATAGCTACAGAATCAAAGATTATGTATCTTATCTTAAATTAGTAAATGTGATTTTTAATTGGATTTTAATTTTACTTTCAAGTCTGAAAAAAAAGAATGGGAATATGTCCTATATGTTGTTGTCTTATTCAAGGATCATAAAGTATTTCTTTTTTAAAAGTAGTTTCTATTTCAAACAATGCAGAATATATTTTTGACAATTGTTATAACAAACTTTTATGAGTTATTGTATACATTACCGTTATAAAATCAAGTTAGGATTTGGTTTTAAAGATACTTTATTTTTTGAAGATTTACCTCTATCCTTTGGATATGAGAAGTGGATCATAGTGATGTTTAAATACTCTGATAGTTTTGATATCAGACATGGTGGAAATTTTGGGAGATGGCCTACTGAATACTTTTTTGAAGAATATAGAATCATACTTTTACTAAGGATTTCGTCCTGCAAGTTAAAGAGTTTGTTTTTTATTATAATTATCTCTGATGATGGTTAATATTCTTTGATGTAATTGATTATGAATTGATTTAAATTAGTTTTAGTCTGTTTGGTCAATGCATGGTTCATTATTTCATCTGTTTATTAATTTTTCCAATCTTTTATAGTCCATGATTCCAAATTATTAGTTACAGGTGATTGTATTATCTTGGTGCCAATATCGAACTGTATTGAATTTCTTCGTATAATTTGAGTTGGCACAGATCTATTAAATCAATGGAAATTTATTTCTTAATGTAAACGGTTAGTATGAATGAGACTTGTATTATCAAAGCGAATTTACTTTCACTTGACATTTTCATAGTCTTAGAATTATACAATTTTCTGCTATAGATTTCTCTTAACATGCATATTGCAAGAGAAACTTGGCACAAAAAGACACAACCACAATTGTCTCTCTTAAACGTTGGCCAATTCTAGGTTAGTATACTTTTTCTTATTTTGTTATTTGATTTGTGAATGTAGATTCACCTTTAAACTTATCTAAGTCGGATTATTATCATCTACACTCACCGTTTTCTTTTCTTCTCTTTTCATAGGTAAACGTAGATTAGTAATTAATCTTAAATATCTTTGTATTTTTCCTGGGATTTGGTTCTCTCTTATAAAATTAGTTTCCAAGGTTTCTCACAAATATTTCAATATATATATATATATATATATATATATATATATATAGAGAGAGAGAGAGAGAGAGAGAGAGA
>JZKD02S1877186.1:1351291-1427745 GCA_000966675.3 Picea glauca | reverse complement strand
GAGAGAGAGAGAGAGAGAGAGAGAGAGAGAGAGAGAACATGAATGTACATAGTAGATAATTAGGTTAGTTTCTTTATTTTTCATTTTAGATTATATCCCTTTACCAGCCAATGAAGCCGTAAATTTTGTCAGGGTGAGTCATCCAAAATGAATTAGGTTACTTAGACAACCTCAGACTGAGCTTTCCCTCACAGTTGACAATGTATTCACACATGCTCGTCAACAAGTCCGCATGTTGACGTCGTTCTGGAAAAACCCCATGTCCCTGATTTTCCTCCAGAAGCATTCCATGTTTTCAAACTATATCTGGTACTAGATGTCTGTAGGATGTTGGTATCGGATGAGCACATGTGAAAAATAAAAACAGGTACCAGATGAGCACAGGTATCGGATGATTGTAGAACTTTTTGGTACCAGATGACTTGGAGTGTGAGTATTATATGATCTTAGGTACAAGATGAATGTGATGGTACTAGAACAGGAACAATACATGTACCAGAATAGAGATAGTGTAGGTACCAGAACATGGATATGTTGCTTGGAAATAGAAACATAGGATTAAACCATCATTAACAAAACCATGTTAAAAAAATCTTTAATCAATTAAAAAGACAAGAAAACAAAAATAATTAACCACAAGGTAGAATGGATGTAATTAGTGGTAAGTGAAGGGATAATGGCTATAAAATGTATCAAGAGTGAGGGGATATAACTTATTAATGGATTTTTTACATGGTAGAAAATACGACATATTTGGAGCCCAACACACAACCTATTGATATGTTGTTAAAATTGAGCAAAAGCTTAAAAGAAAGACGCGATAGTTTGGGTCTGGGAACCCCTTACAATAGAAGAAGGGCAAGGGAATCCATAACCCACATAAAAAATAATAGAGAAAATATGGGAAACCTCATGACAACCAGTCCAAGCTTCAAGAAAAGAAGGATAATGAGAAGATGGAAAAAGATACTTGGAAACGGTGCGACTTCCATAAGAGGACCTAGCATAACATTGTCAATTTCTGCTAAAAGAAGTCATTAGTGGATGAAGTAAGAGCCTCTGAATCAGATGCGAGATTCGAATCTGAGTCAGAACCAGAGAAGGAGAGATGGATCATTGACGCAGAACCTATTGCTACTGTTTCTACCACCAAGATCCAACCTAATGAACCTGATGAACCTATTTCATTCACAAAAGTGGGTGAAATGCACTCCACTGCACTTCATTGTTAATAGCGGTAGAAAAAAGAACCTCATCTCAGTAGAGGATGTCAAGTGGATAGCCTTTCCAACAATGTCACACCCTCAACCCTACACCATTGGATGTCTCTGTCAAAGAAGCGATCTTCACATCAACCAACAGTGTCACCTATCATACGACATCAATCGATTCAAAGATGAGGTATTGTGTGATGTCTCTCCCCTTGAATTTTGTGATGTTATTTTGGGACAAACTTATTTATCAAAACTCCATGTTATATATAAGTCTAGGCCTAAAAGTGTTATTATTAATTTGAACAGGAAATTGTACAGGATACTCGAGGTAGTCTCACCTAGTGTTATTTCCTTGATCTCTGCCAAGCAATGCAGGAAGGTCATTTCTCAGACTGATAAGTTTGTCTTCTTCATGATTTTATCTTAGAGTGAGCAAAAGGTTGCAGCCACATCCATGGCCTCCATGGCCGAACTCTCCATGTAGAAAAAGAAAGTGGATAATGTCATAGAATAATACAAAGGCATCTTCTCATCACCTACTAGGGTACCTCTACACTATCATTTCAATCATCCCATCGATCTAACCCCCACCACACTGCTACCCAATGGGTCAGTCTATCATTGCTTTTTGCTAGAAAATGAGGAAATCAAGCGTCATATCCAGGAACTAATCCACAAGGGACACATCCGATCTAGCTCATCACCTTATGGAATCCCAATCGTGCTGGTGTAGAAGAAAGATGGGACTTGGTGACTCTTCATTGATTACTAGGCCCTAAATAAAATTACGGTTAGGAACCAGTACCCAATTCCCATAATTGATGATCTCCTTGATCAACTCAAGGGGGAAAAATACTTCAGTAATATTGATCTGAAGTCTAGCTACCATCAAGTCCCAATAGAACTGATATATGTATGGAAAAATTCCTTCAAGTAAAAAATAAGGTCTTTTTGAATGGTTGGTCATGCCCTTTGGTTTGACAAATTCCCCAACAACTTTCATGAGAATGATGGACGATATATTGCGGCCTTTCACTAATTATTTTGTGGCGGAGTGTTTGGATGGCATCCTCATATACAACAAGACTTGGGAAGAACACTTACAACATATTTAGCAGGTTCTGCACACTCTACGGTAGCACAAGCTATATGCCAACTTGGAAAAATTCTCCTTCAGCATGGACAGGGTCCAGTACCTAGAATACATTGTTGATGTGCATGGTGTGCATGTTGATCCATCCAATATCTGAGTCATATGTGACTGTCCATCCCCAACCACTCTCACTAAGCTTCAAATCTTCTTAGGCCTTACCAATTTCTATCCCAGGTTTGCGTTGGGATTCTCCCATATTGTATGGGCCCTCAGTTAAATAACCAGAGGTGGTGGTAAGAAAAAATTTGTGTGGGGCCTATCCCAATAGAAAATGTTCGATTATCTAAAGCAACGCTTATGTTCAACACCAATGCTCTCATTACTTGACCTGCAACAACCCTTTGGGATCGAGATAGATGCTTCAAACTATGTTGTGGGAGAAATCATCACTCAGAATGACCACCCCATGGACTATCATAGTGAGATAGTATCGAATGTCATCCGTAATTACCCTACTTACGAAAAATACATGTACTCCATTGTGCAATCATGCTGCCAGTGGAGGCATTACATTCTTGGGAAGGAGAGAGTCATCCACATTGATCATAAGTCATTGCAGTTCATGCAGACACAAGGAAAATTGCAAAATGACCACCATTAGAATTGGTCCAAATATTTGAAGCAGTTCCACCTCAACATCAAGTATAAAATAGGAAGTACCAACTGATTCAATGATTTCCTTAACTGACCTCTAGTCGTGAAACTTGCCATAGTGCTAGAATCTTACAACCATGAGATCTATGAGTGGCCCCACCTCTATGATACAGATCTCATATTCTCCAATACCTACCAAATGTTGGGAGCCAACACAACTATCAATAATTTCCATATTCAGGATAGTCTGCTCTACCATCTAGGCCATATTTGTGTTCCATCAAGTGAGCGAGTGAACCTGATTTGGGAAGACCACTAAAATCGAGTGGTAGGACACTTTGGAATGGAAAATATAGTGGCAATGTTGTAGTGACATTTCTACTGGCTGAAACTTCGACATGGTGTCAAAAAGTATATCTAGTCTTGCACTACCTATGTTATTGCCAAACCTACCATCAATAAATATGGTTTGTACACTCCTCTACCTAGTATTGAAACACCTTAGGAAGCCATCTATATGGACTACTTCTCGGGCCTCCATTCTGCCAAGTGGGGAAATGACTATGTTTTTGTGGTTGTTGATCACTTTTCCAAGATGGTGATTTTGGCCGCCTCGAAGAAGAGCATCATGGTAGAGGACATTGCCAAGGTTTTATTTGAACAAGTGTGGGTGCACTTTGGGATCCCACAAACCATTATCTCATATTGGGATAGTCAGTTCCTCAACACATTCTGGTCAAGCCTCTTGTCACTACTGGACACTAAGCACACCAAGTCCACTGACTTCCACCCCTAGATAGATGGCCAAACCGAGGTCGTCAATCAAATGATTGTGCACATCCTGCACATGTACAATTTGAAGAACCCTCGAACCTGGGATGAGAGTCTTCCCTATGTTCAACATAACTACACCATATCCATACATAGCTCAACCAACCACAACCCCTTTTAGCTGGGGTTGGGATTTAAACAAGTGGGTCCCATGGATGTTGCACTACCCCTTATGACCACCCATGAAGACTCGTCACATGCTCCAACTACAGCTGAAAATGACACCCAGTTCATTGAGTGGATCCATCACATCTGCCAACAGGTTCAGGATAGTTACAGAAGTCCAATTCCAAGTACAAACAACGCCATGATCAACATTGGGTGCCACACCAGTTTCATATGGGAGACAAATTTTAGTTGCACTTGCAGAAGGAATGCTTTCCAGATCCTTGTAAAAAGATTTTTACACTCCATTATGGGATTTACACCATTGTAGAAGGAATGCATAAAGTATAAGGATCCAATAGTATTACCTTGAACTCTGCATCCAGTGTCGATCCCTTTGCGCTTGGTCATTTCTCGACTGCTAATATCCTCCCAAGGCTGACCTGCATTCACCAAAAGAAAAACAAGAAACTACATACATGCATTCTATATATGAATTTATGGGTTAGATGTCATAAAAAAATGTAAATAAATCATTAATATTAAACACATCGTATGGCGGGACGAAAAAAGTACTTCTTTATATTAATCTCACAAAATTCACTTACAAAATGAGATTGACGACTGCTCCTCAAACCTGGTCCTGGGATCCTCTTCACCAAGCTCCAATTTCTTCCATGTATCCTTCTTCTCTCACACTTCTCTCTAGATAATGGGCATAGGCTTATGGATGAGGAAAAAGGGAAAGAATAGGGAATTCTGGCTCAAAACTCACAATATGGCTGCAGATTCTTGGGGCAAGGGGGGAAAGAAAAATGGGCAGATTTTCACTATTGCTACATCTCTCCTTGGAATGAGACACCAAAACCTCTTTTTATATGATAAAAAGATGGTTATTCGGTTGGGTGATGGGATATAGGCGATCAATTGGTTAGGAAACCACCCAATAGCTTGTAATCTCAACGAATCCCTTGCAACTTTTTATTTTTTGCAACTTTTGTGGGTATACGTAGGTTGTAATGGTGCAGCTAGCATAAGTACGCGGGTAGTAGTGGTGCAGCTAGCATGCATACGGGATCATTAGTGGTGCAGGGCACGTACATCTTCAAAAAAATGGTTTTTAAGAAGAGTTGTCCAATATTGGCTTGGTAAAAATAGTAAGTAAGATGGCCTGATGCCAGGTATGCATGTATGGTGAAATTTAGGGTTATAACAGTGCTTCATCTCCTAGGGTTAGGTTTTTGGATGTCTAGGGTTTTGGAATTCATATTTATTGTAAAAAGGCCTTCAAAGCCTCATTGTACTCATCTTCTTTCGAATGAGCATAGCCATCACATCTCTTCTCAGAGATAAACTGCCACCATTCTAACAAGCTTGTTTTCAGTCTACATTTTACATTTTTCAACACATTTATGTAAATGTGTTGAACCTGCACAAAATATATCTAGCTAAACAATAATACACACATTTGCAAAGATAATTGGAGAAAGAAGAAGAAGGAGAGAAATAATGAAATAATTCTCATTAACTGTTGTGTATAATGAATAATTTACACATGATACACTTTGTATAACTTAATGAGTGTGCACTAGAGGAGAACCAATGCACCATAGTGGTGCTCTAGAGTGATTTGGACACACACCAATAGTTATGGGAGTGAACTTCCACCTAGTCTAGTCTCTCAAGCAATTACGGGAGTGAACTACCACCTAGTTGAGTTAACTGATCAACTAGTCTTCAGTTAACTGACTAAACAGAGAGTAGTGAGGAGTTAACTTAGGGAATAAAGGGTAATTCACTAGTTTGGTGATGAGACCATGGAAATATTGAATTATCATGGTGATGATCCCAGTGTTGCATGGTGACAAAACTAATGCAACATCTAAACTCAACTCAACTAGTCAAACTGAAGTGTCAACTGAAAGAGAATATTCTCTAGGTGGAATATTCTCTCCTAAAATATAGGAGACTAGATAATGACTAATTATGACTAATAAACAAGGAAACACCTTAGAAAAAATAAATCCTAGGTGTGTGTGAAGTAACTCCAACAATTTGTTATTTGTCATTGTTCACTGTGTCTCTGTATTAACATTATAAATCTGTGGTTTCATTTCGTTCTACTCATAAATCTGGATCAATATTGATGGCTTTAACTTCTTGCAAAAGAACCTTATATTTGAATAACCTACATGTTTCATTTTGGAAAATTCATTATGAACATGAAGTATTTCCTTATGATTATCTTTAATCAAAGTTTTGTTTTAACAATTAACCAAATGAAATACCATTGATTGTAGGACCTAAAAGAATTTTGGGTTCATGGATGAAACAATACAAAAAAAGGGGATTGGAGGAGATCCTTGTTTATAACCTATATTATGTAACCAATAAGGAAAAAACAATGAGATGAAACCAACTTCATATATTGAGATAATGGAAAGGTAAGAACAATATTCTCCTTGTAAGTTATTCATAGAACACAAGTATAGTTTGTGAAAAAATAGAAAATAAAATAACAAAACATTGCCAACGAATTCTACTTTAGGGATTGGGGGTTGGTTTTAGGGGAAGGTAATTTCACCCGAAATAAGGACATCAACATACTCCATGCTCTTTCCCAAATACATACAAGGAGATGAGTGTTATAGTGAGGCAACTCCTTTTAGAAACATTTTAAAGAGCTCTTGAATATTTGAGGCCAATGAAGCCTAATATTTTATATTTGAACTCTTTTGAACCCCTCTTCGGCTGGTTGACCAATATTATTATTGCTACTAAGAGGAATCCAAATTTAATATATCATAAGAATTCTCAAGGTACAATGGAGATAATCTTCTCTAATATTTTGGGTTATGCACTATAGAGTATCATTTAAAAGGTTAAATAATCCACTATACATGATATCCAAGAACTAGCATCATGATGTGTTCATTACTATAAAGGAGATGTACTCAAATATTTGATTGGACCTGTTTATTTCACCATTAAGTTAAATATAAATTATAAACATAGAGGAGCACTAAGAAAGATGCAACATGTTGTAAAAATGGAAGGAGTAGAGATATGATGTCTACAACAATATACATACAACCTTCATTTGAAGGAGAGAGTCCTACAATATGGTTGGAGCCCCACTTAAATAATATTGGGATTACTCTTACCAATATTATGATAGATCCAAATGATGGAGTGAAAACAATGTTTGTCCTTGACATTTTGTCCCTATATGAGACAAATGATCCAGATTGGATCATTATATTCTTTTTCATCTATCTCAATGCTTTATGGGTGTTGGTGCAATTATTTGTGTAATATATTACCAAACATAAATTATCAACCGGGATTCATAATCAGTAGAGTTGATGCACTATATGTGTCGATAACATATAGGTTCCTATGTCTGTTGAGTATATCTCAATAAAGAAACAATTAATGACATAACACTCTTTTTCACACTTTTCAAATAACATTCTCCACTCAAAAAAATTAGAAAGAAAAGCTTGCAATCATGCACTCAAAATATTTTTCTCAGATAATGCCTTGTCCATTTACAAGATCATGAAGTGGAAATATGGAATTTGAATTAGTTGTATGTAGCTGCTACTCTTAACAACAATTAGCAGTCAAATCTGGGCACACTTCAACAATACAACTCCAAACTTAGAAGAGAAAACTGATAACAAAAATTCTCAAGCAAACAATGAATCAAAAGGTTCTTTCTTAGGTGACAAGTCTGTTCGTTCCAAGCTTATGAAATTGAGAGATGAACTTAATATCTTGTTCCTTGTAGCAACCGAAAACAGTAATTAACAATCAGCTTTAGCTACTCATCAACATAAATCAATCCCAACTCTATTCTATTCAATCAAACCTTATTTAGTACAAGAAGCAGCCAACATGACTAAGAGACTTCATTATGGGATATGAATATAAGAGATAAAGTCCTATGGTTCCTGTACCACTGAGAGCACCACACTTGCAAACTCAAAATAACACTCTCTTTGCTTAGCAATTCCACACATCAAATTCTTATCAATTAAATGTAATCATGCAGAAGTAGAAAATGAAACTATCTATTATGTCCAATATCCAATTACTGTCACTGATTCATAAGAAAATGATTCTATGCTGAACTTTAAAATGTATTTGAAATCATTGACAACACATACAATTGTTAAATGTTCACACTCACACAATTACACAGAAATCCAGAATTATAATTGCAAATAAAATACAATGAAGCTTACCTTGATTGGATCGGTGGACCCTTTCCGTACCAACAAGGAATCTTGTGAAATACTTATAGAGAAGAATATTTGATCATACACACAAAATCCATGAATTGCAACTTATCTCATTACTTTAGAAAAACAGAGTGCAATCAATAGTTTTCAAAAACTAATCCTACAACATAACTATTCTTCTCTTCAAGAACAAATATTACACCATAAAAATTCCTCTCTACTCATACCTATGACATATTATTTATACATAAAATACATGGAGGAATGGATGAAACCGATTCTCCAAGCTAAGAAAACAATTTTTACAATTTTAGGATAAATCCCAAAAATCTGTGTTTTTTAACAATTTGAGAAAATTCGAGTTAGTCCCCCACCCATATCTCCCGAAAAAATTCTAATTTTGAACAATGGCCTGAGTCCTACTCAATTTGTCATATTATGGACAAAACCCATGTATTAGAATTTTTATATCTAATACCATATGTACATAAATTGAGGCGCAAGTTGGTCGCTTGAGTTTTTTTTGATAATTTTGGCAGAATCATTCCCCCTGAGATCGAGGTCCACACGTGCGAGATAGGTGAATTATGAATCAATTTTCCTCATGAAAAAATAATTCTTTACATAACCCATGTGCCCAAATTTCTTCTAGAAACATTCAAAAATTCCAAATTATGTCTAGTACCGGATTAGCACAATTGGTACCGGATTAGCACAATTGGTACCGGATTAGCACAACTAGTACCAAAATACTGTAGGCAAGGGTTTAGTACCGTATGAAGCTGATTAAGATTCAAATTGATTAGTATCATACATAATCAAGCATTTAATCGAATTAACTCAATAAAACTAAACAAATCATGCCTTAATCATAATTTACCCCTTATGCACATGAACAAGGTAATCAAGTGTATTTATGGAAGAAACAGTCGGGTATATACTCATAGCATAGGTAAAATAGGTTTAGATAGAGGGTAATATAGGTCATTAGAAGTGTCAAAAATGAGACTCAAAAATGGGTGAAAAATTTGAAGGAATCAATTTGTAGAGCCATTTTAGTGACTGATCCAAATTTGAAAATTTGGGTCTAAAAACCAACCTAAAATATTCTGGAGCCATTTTGAGGCATCAAACGACACTGTTTATGGTCCAAATATTACTATGGGTTCGTCATCTATATTCTACATACTAAGAAATTTCCAATGATGAAATAATTTCCTCAATCATAGTTTGTATGTGAAAGTTATGCCTCTCGCAAGTTGACCTACCTTATTGATCACCATGGTGTGAGTGGGTGCCATGTTAGCCTCCATTACTTAAATGCATGGGGCTAGCCACATAGTGAATTTTATAAGAAAATTATAAAATATCCTAACCTTATTATGATTTAGGGTTGAGGAAGTCAAAACACTAACCCTAGATGGTTATCAGGTTATGTTAAATACTAGGTTTCTATGAGGAGAAGGGGTTCCACTCTATCACTACAAACTGTAGAACACCTTGTAGAAATTTTTACAGAACCTCTCTGAAAAATTATTCTCTTATATTTTTATAATGGAGGTTGTTAGTGAAGGAGTGTGGTCGAAGGTTTTTGTGGAAGTTTTTTTTTCGGTGCCCCTTTATGGTAAAAATGCCCCGATGTGCACCTGAAAACTATCACACTGGAACATAAATGTTCAAACGCACTATCATTGTTCATAGTGGAGGTTTGCGGTTGTAATATTTTGTGGATGTTTTTTTCTCAGTGTTCCTTTAATGCATATACGCATCGTACATATCATGAACAATACAAAATGGGTGTGTCCATGTTCTAGTATCACCACCATACTTTAAAATAAAATTACATGCATCAAATAAACCACATTGGTGTCATTGAATAGTACGCACCAAGAAATTCATAAAGAATGCAACATCGATGTGTCCATGTTTTAGTGACACCGCCATACTTTATAATAAAATTACATGCATCGAATAAATTCCACTAGTGTTGTTGAACAATACCATCGGTGCATCTTTATGTCTTAAGGAACACCACAATATGGTAAATACAAAAAAATTACCAAACCAATTTTCATTGTTACAATGCATCTCATGCTTCCAAAATCTCAAACAAGCATTGGTGCTCACCTTTCTTCCTAAGACACCATGTTTTTAGTGTTGTACATTGAATAAGATAGCTCCAATGGTGGATTCCATACATTTCCAAATTTTGGAAATTACCATGAATTTTCATTTCCACAGTGCAACCATGCTTCTTCGGGACAGAAGAGAGAAGGTAAATTATTTATTACCTTTCTATTTGAATTTTCATCCAATGAAAATTGGAATTTAGCTTGAAATTTCACATTTTTTCATTTTTTTTGACGTGATCCAACCGAATAGTTCACCCTTCCCCGAAGCAATGCGTATTGTGTTAAGTACACAGTAAGAATCATGGTCGGTGCTCTCGTATATGTTCACACCGGTGTCATTCAATCTAACACATTGTGATAAATTCTTAAAAAAATGTGGTGCGTCTTTCAAAATGCCTTGACATCGATGCAAACTGGGATCATACCCACACCGACCACTTACGCTTAATTAACTGTGTTATCACTAAAAGTCACCTTCAGATTGAGGGAGGATAAGCCTAGTACCCATCAAATTTTTTGGTGGATGTTGGTTTTATATGAGTGGAGGTCAATGGACAAAAATAAATATATGAATGATCTTCAACACAGAACTAGACAAGAAATGCATAGGGAAGTGAGGGCCACAACTAACTTCAGTCAGTGAATTGAGTTTAAGTGTGAGAAAAGGGAAGAATTAGTGAGAAAGGTGAACAAGATTTCTATGAGCATCAGGGTTTCAAGAAGCTTGGAGAAGAAAAACCCAGACTCAAGATCACTCTTAAGATCAAGATTCAAACATTGAAATATGTCCAAACAACAAAGTCACAACAACACAATGATCAAACCTACATCACCAGGCAGCTGCAACAACTCAACTGGATCCTCCATGCCTTAGCCATTCAGTGTAAGAGGGAAAAAGTTCACAAGGAAGTTGACTGAAATGGGTCACACTATTGCTACAATAAAACCTACATTACAACATCATAACAACCCTCGACTGGATCCTCCATTCCCAATTGTTTTAGCACAATTTTTACAAAGAGATGAAAATAGGTTGACTTCTATTAATATGAAAGTCTCAAATCCGATACATAACTAGAGAATTGTTCTGGCATCAAAACATTACAAAATAGGGAGCTATGCTCAACCAGTTGACGACCTTAAAAAAATATTAAAAATATCTATTTATACTTAGACAATACGCCACTAACAAGAGTGTGACCTGGTCAATACAGTCAAAGCTTTGCGTCGATGAGTTCTTCTGTCAAATTGAACATGCACCCCTCTGTCAAACACAAGCTTAGATCGACGTGGGTTTTGCAGGAAAATCTTCCCACAGGGGTACCATAGGCTGACGGTTCATGTTGAAATATTGTAACTGCAAAGAATATTCTATTTATTATTGATGTATTATTCATTAGATCAATCCCCTTTTGTGGATTGATCATGTCGGGCATTGTAAATGACCAAATAAACTTTTGCAGATTGGTCAAACCCTAATTGTAATATTCTAAATGAGAAGTCACCCCCAAAACATATTAAAGTGCTTATAACCACCCAGAATGAGAAGTTGGCCCTACCAGTGAAAAGACACCTCAATTCAGTGCTAGCCAGATTGTATAAATAAGAGAGGCTAGTGCCTCATTTGTTCACTTACTCACTTGATCACCAGAGAAAAAATTTGGAGCTACAGTTGGAGAAGAAGAGAGAGAGAGGCACACTACTTGGGTGAGGACTTTCTGTATTTTTTGGTTTATTCTCTTGGAATTGTATTGGCTATCTATATTAAGGAAGTTTTTTCTTGGTTTTCTCCCCCATGAGGGTTTCCCAGGATAAATTATGTGTCTCTTGTGATTGTGTATTTATCAGTGATCCTATATATGCTATTTTTATCTAGTGAACTGAAAATAAACCTAATAATAGCTTAAAATATAACATGGTATGAGAGGTAAGTTGAAGAGAGCATCTTTCACAAGAAGAAGGAAAATGTCACTATTGTCGTACATGAAAATTAGGGATTTTTATTGAAGAATATTTTCAGCCTCAAAAACATCTAGAAAAGTGCATCCTAACCCAAGGAAATCTTTGGCACCTTCAGTGCACCTTTTCAGTGGGATATCTCCCGGAAAGTGAAACCCTAGTTTTCATAAATACTAGAAAACCAGAAGTACCAGAAAACTAGAAGTACCAGAAGTACCAGAAAACTAGAAGTGCCAAAAGTACTAGAAAACCAGAAGCACAAGTCCAGAAATCCACTGATCAAGTTTGAGGGGGTAAAATTTGGATTTTCAGAAATCTGACTGCACCAGCTTACTCAGCTCAACGCATCTATCGCCTGGATTAGAATTTAAAAATTTGAAGTTTGAAAAATTAGGGTTTCCTCATAAAAGAAACCTATCCATGTATTTATCAGTGATCCTATCTATGCTATGGTTATCTAGTGAATTGAAAACAAACCTAATAATAGATTAAAATATAACATGGTATGACAGGTAAGTTGAAGAGAGAATCTTTCACAAGAAGAAGAAAAATCTCACTATTGTCATACATGAAAATTAGGGCTTTTTATTGAAGAAGATTTTCAGCCTAAAAAACATCTAGAAAAATGCACCCTAACCCAAGGAAATCTTTGGCACCTTCAGCACACTTTTTCAGTGGGTATATCTCCCGGAAAGTGAAACCCTAGCTTTCACAAATACTAGAAAACCAGAAGTACCAGAAGTACCAGAAGTACCAAAAGCACAAGTCCATAAATCTGCTAATCAAGTTTGAGGGGGTAAAATTTGGATTTTCAGAAATTGACTGCACCAGCTTACTCGTCTCAGCTCAGCACATCTATCTCCTGGATCATAATTTCAAAATTTGAAGTTTGAAAAATTAGGGTTTCCTCATAAAACCCTAAGTTGTAGTTGCAATTGTAGTCTCATAATCAATTGCAGTATCAATTGTAGTTGCATTATTAGTTGAAGTATCAACCATAGTACCGGTTGCAGTCACCCTTGAAGTTTTTAAGAGTTGGTAATTATTACTGCTGCTACCAGATGGTGCCACTACCTGCAAATGTTATATGAGGTATGTACCCACATATGTTTATATTGTTAATCTTTAAAGGGTATTTGCAGGAGAAGGGATCTCTTGCCATAGATCCAGAAGGATCTCAAGATCCAACACATTCAGAGGAATAATGCAAACCAGGTTTGATTATTCTGATATGCATCTATTTGTTATGACATTATTTTGATCTAGATTGCATGTTGAAGCTATGACCATCATACTAACCTTTGGTCAAAATTAAAGTCAAGGTATTAGATGGATTAAAGTTGAGATCATAGAGTTTATTCTCTAACCCAACCTTTTGTCAAGATAGCATATTGTCCTATCCAAAATACAGGTTGAAGAAAGCACTTGTCATCTTGAGTGAAGGAGACTTGGAAGAAAAGAAACACACTCATTCTTGAAAACAAAACTCTAGGTTCCAGGTTTTATTGATTAAGTTGATAAGATTCAAAACGTGCAAGTGTCAAGAAAACACTATAGTTGAGGTAGCAGTCCTTGAAGAGTATTATACTTGGTATCATGTGGGAATATTGATATAAATGCTTAATGTAACAGATACAACTAACATCTCCTCTAGGAGAAAATTCTTGTGTTGATTCCAGGTTACCATGGAGGAATGTTTGATCACAACACTAGAAGAGTGTTGACCTCATTTCATATTGTATTTCTTAATTTTGATCTTTTCTTCAGACAGGTCACAAGTGATAGCTCTAAAGGAGCTACTGTGATGATTATTTGTGTCTTTGTTTTATCTACTATTATAAAAAGAGTATTATTCTTGCTTTGTCCAGGTTACAGGTGATAACCTTGAGGAAGCTATAGTGAAGATTGCAGAAGGAAACATATTAGAAGATGAAGAAGAAGCTATCTTTTGAGATTCATAGTATCTCATATGAAGATTGATTTTAAGGAGCATAAGGCTCCAAAGATGACCGAACATTAGAACAAGAACTCATAGTAGAATTGTTCAAAGGTTAATGAAGCCACCTTGACCAGAAGCAGAAATAATTTGAATCCTGACTCAGTTTTTCATATTTAGACTTGGTATTCAACACCAAGTATACCTTGTAAAGAGATGATGAAGTCCTTGTAGACTCAGAAGAAATCAAGGATAAGCATGATCTCAGAAAGGATCAGATGGAGAGACAACTTCCAATATTGGGAGACAGATGACGTGAGAAGACTAGATCGTAACCTCAGAGACTCCTAGAAGATCTTAAATCTCCTGGAAGATTCCCTTGTTTCAGTGACAAAGAAGGAAGCCAGTAAAAAAGACTAGGATATGGATTCTTCTGTGAGACTAGAAGAGAAGTCGATATTGACCTCCAATATTGATCTATATAGATCAAGCATGTTGCAGATGTACAAATCTGATGTGTGTCTAAGAGGATTCTCCCAACAAGAGGGAGAATACTATGATGAGACACTTACTCCAATTATTGAAGAAATAGTTCCAATATTTATGAAGACAACCAGAACAACCATGATTCATATATAGTATGAGATGTAGGGGGAGCAATCCCCATATTTAAAATCAAGTGGAAGTTGTTTCATTACATTAGTTGGGTCATGGAGACATGACTACAATGAAAGATAAAGTTACCTCCATGAAATAAGAAGATCTAGCTTCAGTATCGGTTATTGAGCCACTCTTAGTTTCATATGAAACTGTTGTCGTGATAGAATAAGAGGAGTTACTCTCATATTTTAGCACCCACAGTGAGAATAAAATAGTCATTCTCAGCCTCAGAGCAGTTGCAGGTGTTGTTGGCCCTTGACCAAGTTTTGAGGATCCTTGGTCATCTTTGACCTATTTTTGGGACTTCGATAGATTGTCGAAGATGAAGCGTAAGCCGAAGAGAAGATCGTGAGATCTCGGCCCATTTTTAGGGATTTTGGGGTTTTGGGATTATGTAATGGGTATGTGGTTGTCAGCCCATGGGTTTACCCATGCTTAAGCCTATTTTGTAATGTATAAATAAATAGATAGGCAATGTAAGAAGAAGTTGGTGTGCTAAGTTCTAAGTGTTAACTACTAAGTGCAAGTGGTAACTGTAATTTCTTTGTGCATACTGTTTGAGGCTTGTAGAGCTAAGTGAAAGTGATTGTAAGAGACTGTGGAAGGCTTTGTGTTGTAACTCGAGGAAGGAGGATCTAGCGAGGTGCAAAGATATCCTATCCAGTTGATTTTGATCCTTTGTTCATATAATAATATTGACCTAACATAATAAATAAGACAAAGAGTTGGTGGACGTAGCCCCAGGGTGGCGATGAACCACGTATATCCTGTGTTGTGAATGCTTTGTGCTTTTTGGTTGGCTTTTTGTTTATGTGATTCAATGCTTAGTGTGATGTTAGATGATAGATGAATCTAATATGATAGTTTAGTGTCAAATAATTTGAAGGAATGCTATATATGATTTATGTTGGTATGTTTAGTGCTTGAGTCTATTGAATCTATGTGAATATTGCACAGATCTTCTATTAGGGTTTTGTTGCACTATAAAATAAGAGTGAATATTGATGAATGATAATTGCTAAGTGCTCTGTTAAGGTATTACAATCACATATATGTGTCCTAGATAAGGTTGTAGACACTCGAGTCCTGCAACCACCCCTGCCTCTACCTTGGGTGAGACTTCATCTGCTTCACAGATGTTGCCGAACGAGCCAGTATCTAGGGTTTTGTTGGTGCATTGTTGTAGCGTTGAACCCTGGGTCTTCCCCTCTGCCAAAAAATGGTTATGTTTCCAGCACCTGAAACTGTGAAATCTCCATGCGTAGATCTGTCACCATAGTGTGGAGTACTCTACTTAGATTGTGAAGCTCTATGCTAAGAACATAAGTCAAATCCAAAGAAAAGAGGTAAGATCTTGAATCTTTGTGCTCTGGTAAAGGTAAGAATAGTGAAATGTTTTTAGATCTAGAAGCTTTGTGCTCTGCTGAAAGTAAGATTAGTGGAAATTTTTGTTTCAAGAGTATGGATCTAGGTATGCTTGATAAATGTTATCCTAGTCTAAAAATTAGGGCACAACTAGATGAAATAAGGTTTGATATGAGTAGATCTGATAGAAATAATGAAATATATGTTATTCCTATGCATAGAAAGAATGTTTGGACTAACAAATGGATGCAGGATCCTAGAAATAAGTTTTTGTAGGTTAGCTACAATGATCCTAGTGCGCAGTATAGGAAGGGCTGGGGATCATTTAAAAGAAAGAGAGTATTGAATCTTTGTTACAATTGCAGAAGATTGGGACATATTTCTAAGGAATGCCCTGGAAGAAGACTTAGTTGTCTTTGTTGTAAACCTATGGATCATGAAGTTCTTGATTTCCCTAGAATGATTGCTAAGGTTGAAAGAATGAATATGAGACAAGAAAACCCTGAGGAAGGTCAAGAAACTAAGATCATGGTAGAACCCCATAAACATATGGATCATGGTAGAACCCCATAAATGAAAGAAACCCTGAATGATCACAACGATATCAACTTATCAGAGATATTGAAAGGAAAAAGAATGCATAGAAACAAGAATAGGAGACTTTGACATTGACTGTATTCTAGATGACGAAACACAGGTGAATATCATGACATAAAGAACTTGGGAATTTTAGGGAATCCTGCTATGATTCCTTCACTGGGAGGAATAGGATTGTTTAGAGGAAAGTTTATAACCCTGTGTGGAATACTTACCCAGATATCTATGAGTTTTCATGGAACCTCGACAGAAGAATATTTTGAGGTTGTTAAATTTATTGAGAACAACGCCCCATTTTCTATGTTACTAGGAAAATCTTGGATCGAAAAGGATCAAGCCAGAAAAAAAGAAGAGGAAGTCTTAGAGAAGAATAAGAAAGAACTAAGAGACTTCATGACCAAGAGAATCACACATTATTGAAAGAACAAGAAGATCAGTCAAAACTACTGAGGGCCAGAGATCGTGATGTCAAAATTGAAATAACATAGGAGGACTTCAGATACCTATCTGTACAAGAGAGTAAAGCACCTACACCAGATAGAGAAGAAGTATTTACCTTGAACCCTGGTAAACACCACCAACAACATGAATTTACTATGCCAAGAGAAGATAAGAATCAGAATGGAAAGAGGAATACCGAGACGAACATTATCGGGAAAAAGGCTAGAAATATCAGTAAGAAGAAAGAAAAGATAGAAAAATTACAAACAACACCAGAAAGAACTACGCAAAAGGAAGGATTCAAGAATTTGAACTTCGTCGGGATATCGGTACAACACAACAAGACACTTCACCAAGACGAAGTAATATGACCGTTGGACACATTATAACTATTATCCCAAACAATTAGAACAATAATTATGGCCAGGAAGCTTGCCATCATATCGTTGGGACTGCGTTGTAACAGACAGAACTGCATTAGTGAAGGATTCTCACCCGTTGGAAAGATCTGTTACCTAGTTTTCTACTTAGTTCATCAAGCCTTGCACCGAAAACACTTTTTCCACCCATGATTATTTCAGCTCTCAGATCAGTTGATTTCGTGCAGTGATCATCGAGCTATCACCATCCATTTTCTTTCATCGAATAGTTTCTCTTCAACCTGATATATTCAACCAAGAGAGTGTATGTTTGAAGAACTTAGAGCAGTTGAAGAATCTTTGAAGGAGATAGTTGTCGACCTCATGACTAAAAGAGTAATGTTTGTGGGTGTACAAGCTTCATCAACGAGAGGAGTGAAAGCCTCCTCGTCGACTGCTCGCGGATCTGGACCACCCTGAGTTGTGACTCAGAAAAGAACCAAGCATAGAGATGACTTGGGGAATGCGAAGTTATTTCCGTCCATCCTACCCGATTACATCCCACCCCTAGCTACTGTAGTGAGTCATGACAACATCCTGAGGGACTTTGAATACACTGTCATCATTGCGTATCTCCTGAAGGGGATACGTGCATTCAGACCACAGCTAGAGAGGATTCTGACATTGAAAATCAGTGACTATAACCTAGGAGACCTTAAGAGCTATGGCATGCTCACACCTCACAAATATCTGACCAAGACAAAGGGAAAGAAGACGAAAATCATCCCCCAGCTGTGGATGATGAACCTCGCATAGTCCACCCTTTTGAATGTAATAAAGATTCCACATTTTGGAAGGAACCAAGAGGTTAACGCCTCCGTTAAGCTCCTACTGTCATGCTTCCACTATGGCTATCTGTGGTTCGATATATGAATCACTCTCGATTCGGCATTGATCCATAGGATCCATGGACTAAGCATATAGGGACTAGACCCACAAGAGTTCTACCCAGGAAAAGCTATAGACCACACCTTGGCACAAACTATTAAAGAAACATATGGAAATTTTGAGAAGGGGACGTGAGGATACAAGGTAGCCTAGCATGCCAATTAATTACAGGAAAGCTAGTAAGAAAGAACAAACCCACGCAGGTCACGGGGCTTGTTGTTGACCTTGCTGGGAAATGCGTAGAAGGCCTACAAATGAACTTGGTAAAGTACCTAGTTAACCAGCTCGAACTAGATTTCCTCGAATCTCAGGATTAGGGCTATGAGTTTCACTTCAGCTGGCTCTTGATCCTTGTCACGTTTACTTCTTGGGAGATGCCAGAAGGTGTGACGTTCCCTAACATCAATCCATTCAAGATGATTATTGTGAAGTTCACTATGCTCTGGTATTTGAGCGATATGGAAAAGTAATGGAAGTCAAATGTAGTATTTCATTCTTATTACTTGCATCTCAGGAGGGCTATTGATTCCTTCCCTCATATGACGTCAAACACCCTGGACAAGTTCAGGCATCTTATGAAATTCCACACAGATAGGAATTTTATTTACATTACTGCATGCGTCGATGAAAGCATATAAGAACTTCAGTACTACTACAAGCTCACTATAGAGGACCTGGAAGAAATCATTAAATACTAGCCTGCAGAACTCCTTATCCCTGCTGACCCCACAGAGCTATTTGACCCAAACCTCATTGGAAATATGGTGGTTACTCACGAAGAGTATGATGCCCCAAGCAACAGCAGGAAGAAAAATAAGAAAGATGTACAGGAAATACACAACACATCAGAAGAGACCACATCTGAATCACCTAGCAGAGGAGGTGATGATGAAGTGAACAAAGAGGAAAAATAACAAGAAGAAGATAAGCAAGGTGAAGTAACAATGCCATAGAACCTCCTTGATGACACCGATCCATCTAAGAAAAGGAAGGTTTCGCCCACAAAACCTTCATCGTGGAAGAAGTCCAAAGCCAATAAACTAAATATGTAGAGTGTACTCACGGTCGATGACTTCGACTTCATTATTTCAGCTGTAGGAGATGCCTCAGAAGATATTTTGCAAAGAAATGAAGCAAAACAAGAAGCTATGTATGATAGAATTGAATTAGAACTAAGAGGTGTACAACAAGCCCTTTATTTGAGCCGCGTAGTGTCCACTATTCCCCCGCACTCACGAGAACCAGAGTGGGGAGATGATCCTTCCCAACTCTACAGACGAGATGATGTAACCAAATATCGCCTTCAATGAGCACAAGATGAGAAATAATAGGTCACAGCAGCCCTGCATCAAGCACAGGAGGAAGTTATAGAGAAATGAAAGATTGCGCAACAAGAGAGGAATGCCCTTCAAGCGAAGTTCGATGAAGAGAGAGTGCATATCCAACAGGAGAAAGAAAAGATGCTTGTGGAGAAACTCAGAGTAAAAGAAGAGGTCAACAACGCACTTCGCTCTGTGACAGGCTTGGAGTAGAAAGAGGAAGAACCAATAGAACACCAAGTATCTCATCTCGTAGAAACCATCCAGCAGCATCAACAAAGAATAAAAGATCTAGTGCTAAGAATAGTGCCTAGTACTCTGCAGGATGTGTGGGATCAACGAGAATAAATTGCTCGAAGTGCAGTTGAAAGAATCAAGAACTTCACCATGGAATGTAAACAATTGAGTGATCGTAGTGCCCAGATTTATGAGTGACTCACTGAGAATCCTGAATTGAAAGCACTGGAGTTACAATTCCAGGAGGCGAAGCAACCAATAGAAACAGTACAGGCGTAGTTGAAGCCCCTGTCAGCCATTGAGAGGATGAAGCGATCCCAAGAAAAATGTAGTTCTCAATAGAAGGTCCACACCATTTAGAGCAGAGTCATGGAAGTGACTCAGAGGCTTCAACAAATACAAGATGAGGTTTACAACTATTCAGAGAGATCGAAGGATGAGGAGAAGAAATAGAGAAAGTCGTCACTGCAGTCGAACAACGCTTATAGGGACCTGTCAACAAAGCAATAATCCAAGAGTTTGCTGAGTGGAGATCATGGCACAACAATAGGTCGAAGCAGCTCAAGGATTTTGAGGTAGAATTACCCAGAGCAGAGTGACTCGGGATGAGTCACATGTGAGCTTTTGGGGGCCATTGGCCCTTGACTAAGTTTTGAGGATCCTTGGTCATGTTTGACCTATTTTTGGGACTTCGACAGACTGCCGAAGGTGAAGCACAAGACAAAGCAGATATCGCAGGATCTCAGCCCCTTTTTAGGGATTTTTGGGTTTTGGGCTTATATAATGGGTATGGGGATGTCGTCCCATGGGTTTACACATGCTTAGGCCTATTTTGTAATGTATAAATAAGTAGCTAGGAGATGTAAGAAGAATTCAGTGTGCTAAGTGCTAAGTGCAAGTGGTAACTGTAATTTCTTTGTGCATACTGTGTGAAGCTTGCAGAGCTAAGTGTAAGTGATTGTAAGAGACTGTGGAAGGATTTGTGCTATAACTTGAGGAAGGAGGATCTATCAAGGTGTGCAAATCTCATGTCCTCTACGGAGTTGATTTTGAGGCTTTTTGCATGTAATAATATTGACCGAAGATAATAAAGAGGATGAAGAGTTGGTGGACATAGCCCCAGGGTGGGGGTGAACCACGTATATCCTGTGTTGTGAATGATTTGTGTTTTTTGGTTGTTCTTTTGTTTATGTGATTCAATGCTTAGTTCAATGTTAGATGATAGATGAATCTAATATGATAGATGAGTGCCAAATAATGTGAAGGAATGCTAGATCTGATCTATGTTTCTATGCTTAGTGCTTGAGTTTATTGAATCTATGTGAATACTGTGCAGATCCTTTGTTAGGGTTGTGTTGCACTGTAAAATAAGACTGAATATTGATGAATCATAATTGCTAAGTGCTCTGTTAAGGTATTACAATCACATATCTATGTCCCATATAAAGTTGCAGACATTGGAGTTCTGCAACCACGCCTACCTCTACATCGAGTGAGACTTCATTTTCTTCGCAGGTGTTGCAAAAAGGGCCGGTAGTTAGGGTTTTGTTGATGTGTTGTTGTAGCATTGAACCCCAGGTTTGTCCCTATGCCAACAGGTGCAGAGTCCCAGATTCTAGAAGAAACAGTTGTAGAGAGAGTAGAGGACATACTCCCAGACAATGAGACAGATAGTGCCTTGCATAAAGCACATAGAGCTAGCACATGTTTGTGCATATTGATTTGTGGCTGAGAAAGTGTAGCAGATTGGTACAATGTAATGTGAAAAATTTGATTTGAAGTTGAAGACACAAAGACTCAGGTCCGCAAGTTGAAGAAGGCTTTGTATGTGTTGAAGTAAGCTCCTAGAGCTTGGTATGGAAGAATTGATAGTGTCCTAACAAGCTTGGGATTTACCAAGAGTAAAGATGATTCTAACCTTTATCTCAAGGTTATGAATGATGAGCCAATGATGTTACTACTATATGTAGATGATATATTCTTGACAAGATGAAGAAAATATCATCACATATTACAGAAGAAGCTCACTACAGAGTTTTATGGAAGACCTAAATACTTTATCTCTTAGGTCTTGAAGTTTAGCAGAGCACAGAGAAAATATTCCTTAACCAAGGGAAGTATGCAATTAAAATGAAGAGGTTTGACATGTTGAAATGTAAATCCATGTACACACCCATGGAAACGAAGTTGAAGCTCTTGATAGATACCTCATCAGAATTGGTTGATGCTACTCTGTACAACCATATTATTGGTTTAATGATGTATTTGACAAATGCTAGGCTATATATATAATTTTCTTGAGTCAATATCTGGTAGAACCCATACGTGTTCACCTTGTTGCCGCAAAACCTGTGATGGGATACCTTAAGGGTACGTTGGAGTTTGGTCTCTATTATACTAGAGATCATGACTTCAGACTAAGTGGTTACCCCAATTCATATTGAGATTGAAGTGTTTTTGATAGAAATAGCACTTCAAGATGTTGTTTTAGTCTGAGGTCAGCCATGAATTCATGGCAGAGTAGGGAGAAATTTAGCATTTCTCCAATCACGATAGAAGAAGATTACATTGTTGCATGTTCCTCCAGTTGTGAATCCATATGGCTTCGGATGTTGATGACAGATCTATTTGATCTGGAGATGGAAGCCACTGTGACTCTATGTGATAACCAAGTTGTATAAAGATGATGGAGAACCATGTGTTCCATGATGAGTCGAAACACATAGAGATCTGATATCACTTCATCCATGACATGGTGCAAAGAGGATCCCTAAAGCTCCAATATGTTAGCATGGATGAACAAGTAGCTGATGTGTTGACCTAGCCTCTATCTTGTGTAAATTTTGAGCACTTTCGAGATAAGATTGGTATAGTCCGAAAGGACCTCCCTCGAAAGGGGGAGATGATGTACCAGTTTAATTGTTGTGATGATGTACCAGCTTAATTTTTGTGATGATGTACCAGCTTAATTGTTTTGATGATGAACCAACTTAATTGTTGTGATGATGTACCAACTTAATTGTTGTGATGCCAGCCTCATGTTGATGACATGTCAGCCTTGTGCTATGATGATGTGTCAGCCACTGTTGGCAGCCAATTCACATTTTTTTTTATTGTCTTATAAGCTGCCTACACCAATGTTTTGCAAACATCAATTTTTCGTCGCAATTATTGAAACAAACGACACTTCTATTTTTTGTGACATTTGCACATTTACCTTTGTTGTTGTTTTCATGACTGTAAACGTGAAAACTTAGTATTTCAAATTCGCATTGAAATCATTATTTGAACTGTCATGATCCTTCTTGTCAATATGTCTATTGCGCTTACTTTTCACTTATCGTATGCAGCTGGCAAAACTTTCGAACTATACTCTTTGGACATTCCTGTATTCATTGTGGGACTTGGTTTCGTTGAGTTTGTAATGCATTGGCATTTGGATTTTCATTTTTGACCTACTTGACCATTGGTTTCATGAAAATACATAGGTGTTATGATTAAATCCTTCATATATATCCTTTAATATGATACCTATGTTTGTGTTTTCATAACTATTGGTATGTTGATTATATGAAGACCCATTGGCACATTGGTTAAACTATTGATATGAGTTGTTACAATACATTGGCGCATGGTTAAAAATTTGGTATCGGTTTCAAATTGTATGATTGATGGTTTAAAACTATAGCACAACGTTGACTGTGCACATTGGTTTATACACTTGCCATTGTTTTCATTGGTCATCCAAGTGACATGATTGTTCAACTATAGAATAATGGGTAGAACAGCTATGAAAGCCAGCGATTGTACCTTGGCAATAACTATTATGAATGGCAGAGATAATCTCCACCACCTTTGTACGATGACGTTAATTCCTATCCCTTATCCCTATTTCGTTTTTGTTAGCTCGGGTAACCCTTCATGCACTCTGCTCTTGTGTGTGCTATGACCCAGACCCCGGCTCGTTCACCATGTGCTCGACTCCATGGCATCGATGGTGCGAATCGAACCGAACGACAACCAAGCCTTATTGTTATTTGACAATGCCTAGAAAGACTTGAAGGATAACGGTTGGCTCACCTTTTTACAACGATTTGAGGGTTGTAATCTTTGTGTTGCATAGCAATTCGCTTTGACTTTCGATGGTTGTAGAGCCAAGGTGGGTGAAATCCAGTTGGAAATCGATGAATAGTTTATTAGTTCAGCTACAGGGTTACCCTCCTCAGGACAGTGTTGGTTCAAAAATTCGAAAGTGGAAGAGGTGCCATGGACGCTACTGTTCATTTCCCGAAAATCCACCTCTTGTGACGGAGGTATGCCCATCTCTGCACTTAAACCACGATGGCATGATATTTTGATGATAGTCAAACAGTTCGTGACCTGTGAAGGTCGATATGGGCTTGTGTTTCTATACCATCTGCGTTTGTTAATGAATTTTATGGGGTACTCGTTGAATATGCCCTTTTACTTTCAACATAGCCTATATAAGATGTCTAAAAGGTTTAAAAGGGAGAAGGTCGACAGTAGCCTATTCCACCATGGACTTATTAAACTTATTATTGTTTATCACTTGAGTTTACACAGTGATAGATGGAGATCTTTCATCGCTCGAAATGGTTTTGATGATACAGACCCTATCTAGGTTGACAAGCCTATGGTAAATGAAACCAAGGTTGGGCCACCTATGCCCTTCCATGTCCTACTTCCATCTCCTAAACCCTCGACTGACCCTGATGTTGACTTGCCTGACGCTGTGTCTGAGAAGGTTGAGGCTATTAAAACCCTACGAGCAAAAACGCCAAGGCAAACCCTACTGTTATTACTAACGGTAAAAAGAACGCGCAACTTATTTCGAGGATGGCTAGAAATAAACGCAAACCCTCTGTCGAGCAGAAGCCCATCATCCTAAGTGAGGATTCAGACTCTAACATAGAACGTTTTCTAGCGAGTGAGTACCCTGACTCACATGGTTTATGCCCCGAACCACATTATGATTTCATGATGAATCTCCCCCCTTGCCTAAGGAATAATCCTAGCTACCCTAGTATCCAACTGCCTAACAAAACCCTTGGAAATGTAATCAAACCCTCACCTGCACTTTCGAAGCCCACACAATCGCCCTGTGACCAATTTGATTTATGGCTGGAACGATACTACATCGAAGTTCCCATACTCCAATCGAAAATTCAATCGCTGGAAAGTCAAGTTGCAGCATTGAACAGTCAAAGAGACAAGCTCCAAGCAACTGATAAGAAGCAAAAGAAAATTGGCTCCATCGTTTTCAAGAATGTTGAATCGGCCACAGCCGTTATCAACTCCAAATTATCATGATCAAGCCGTCTGCTCGTCATACAGGTATAGATTTTGATATCATTTTAAATTTTGTAAATGACCTGTATTAATATAGTGATTGGAATTTGGTCTTTGAATAGCTCTGTTTATATTTCAAAATGGTTGTCATAATGTGTTCATCGTGTATATTTTTCGCTTTGCTAAAAATAAATGGAATTTCGTTTTAGATACATGAGTTGATCATTCCCAGTTTAGCCACTCATAGATTTTTATTGGATTTGAATGGTCTTTGTTTGGATTTGATTTGTTCGTCTGATTGAGTTAATGAAACTAATGATTTGCTTTCAATTGAATTCGTTTTGTATCTACCCTGAAAAGGAAGTTTTTCATGCTCAATTTAGAATACGATCATGTTTGGATTTGATTTCGTTATGGTTCATATGATGTGATTGGAAAATGATTTCATTGAGCTTGGTTGTTACGATCTTGTAATATGTGTGTCATGTAATCTTCTAAGAATAGGAATACAACTCTGTTCCGTTTCAATTTGGAAAGAACTACTCTATTTCGTATGAAAACAACGCTCTCATTTAAGCATGTGCAAATGCGCCCGAATCGTGGAATGGTTTTGATTCATAATAACTATGTTAAAACCTTAACTATTCGATTCACTCTTATTCTGGTTGGATTATCCCATATCTTGAGTTGGCAAGATCGTTTTATGAGTTGGATTCGGATTATAATTGCTGCTCTGTTTAATTTTAAATTTGCAAAACGAATTAGGTTATCTCTATCAAATCCAGTTATAATTCGTTTGAATGGAACGATTTTGATCAAAGTCAATCGATCTTGTTCGCCCAATTTGCAATAAAAAACAATCGGATGATTCTTACGAATTCTATTACCAATTAATTGATCCTGTTATGATTTCATTTGATTTGATTTTTGCGCCAGCTTGAGTCGATCCACTCGTGGCATGAATCGTTTGCTATGTAACTACAGTTATAACGATTTGAAAATGATTCGGTTTGATTCGATCGTATCTCCTGTTGATAAGGCAGCATAACAATTGTCTGCAATTTGTTTTGATTGTATCAATTTCAAATTGATATCAAACGATTCCACAACTATTTATTATGATTATGTTCATTCGATTTTGTGGTCACAAAAGAAACAGAGTACGCCTATCTCTGTACCCATTTGATTGATCTTGATCCTATTTGATTTCGAATGGTGTAACAATTTCAAATTGATTGATTCGTTTTCAATTAGCTATTGAATGTTAATTGAATTTAATTCTTTAAAAATATTTTCAATCGATTCTAATGCTGATTCTGTGTCTTATTTAGACCAGCTACAGAATCGCAAGATTCTGTAGCTAGTCTATAGAATTAGATTTTTATTATTTTATTAATAAAGGATCCTTCTAACTTGTCCATTTTTTATCCTTTTCAGGTAAATTTGAATTTCATGGGACATGTTGGACAGATTAGGGGAATATTTGTGTGTTTTAGTTCTATTGTAGGTTCTTAGTTTAATTAAAGTTGGGATAGCTTCCCAGATTTATGTAAATAGTTTTGATAACTTCCACAGGGAGGTTTTACCCTGTGGAAAACCTATAAATACTTATTATTTTGTGTAATAAGGATCATCCTCACTTGTGGGAGAACCAGGCTATGGAATTCTAATACAAACTGGGACAGAAGTTGATGTTCTGCTATAGCTTTCGCTTTTCATAATATCAATCTTTTGTTTCAAGTTTATGCATGTCATTAGCAATTGATTATAGACTACTTTAGCTATCATAGTCTATTGCACAATGATGTGATTTAATTAATGTGATCCATGTCTGATTTCTTTCAATATTTAAAAATGCAGCAATTACTTTATTCAGTTAATGAATGACAGATTTCTCTTCTTCATCAATTGAATTATTTTGTATAAGTCTTTGCACACTGATTTATCTAACTGTGGAGATTTATAAATCATATGATTGTTGTGATTTTTATGTCTTGTTTGTCCTGTAATCAAACTTGAAGAGCACTGCAGCTATCGTTTATGAGAAGCTCCTAGATAATTTGGTGCGGGTTTCCTCCCTCCGATCAGCTAAAACAATCATCATACACAGGGAAAATCTGGAGCATTTTTCCAAGTTAGTTTGTAATTTATTTTCATTAGTTTGTTAATAAACTATTAGTATTTTAGTTAGATATATTTGTAGTTCATATTAGTGATTTAGTTTAGTTAGTTTTCTGGTTTTTTTTTTTTTTACAGAAATGGTTATGGAGCTTTATTTAATATCTGGCAGAGAGGGCTGCCTAACCCTTACATTGCAAAATTAGAGCTACTGCTCTGTATTCCATCTTCCAGCTAGAGTGCTTATCCTTACATACAAAATCCAGAATTCTAAATTCTGGTGATTCCCAATCATCCGAAAGCTTGATCTACTAGTTAACGAAACATTTGTCTTCTGTTGGAGTTCCTCAAGAACACTGTGGGCGATTGGCCAAAGCCCACCACCGAGTGTCTTCCTTACCCGATTTTGGAGGCTGCCTCTGTTGTAGCTTCCGAAATCTTGCTTATTGCCTTAGTAAGCTCTTCAACCTGCTGCTCCAGTTTGCAGAGGCGTTTTCCCAGATCTCCCATAAGGATGGCCGCGTCCTTCAGCCCCATCTGAACTTCTTCTGTTAGATCCTCCCTTAGTTCCTGCATTTCAATATTTAGCGTTTCCCATTTTCTCTGGTTCGTGGACGCTCTGATGCTTTCCAGCTCTGCTTTAATCAATTCAAGTCGCTCCTTCAGAGAGAGAGATGGCTTGGAGGCCGACTCCATACCTTCTTCTTATGAGATTCTTCTTTCTTCCTTATGCTCAGCAAAATCGCGCGTCTGTCTGCAGGGGTGAGTGTTTGCAATGAGAGGGTTCCCTTTAAAGTCTAATCCACCTACCTTGTCTCGTGATCCTCGTATTGAAACTGACTCTGAATCTATGTTCTGAGATTTCGCCCATCCCACCGAAGCTCTGGTGTCCTTCCGGACTGACGCCTTGCCCACGTGAAGAGACATGTCACGATTGTCTATTAGCTTAGGGAATGGTATGATAAGATGCTCCCCCATTGATAGTCAGATGGGCTTTGCTTAGAAGAGTACCACGATTTGCCTCCTTGTCAGCCTGACCGTTCAGAGATCTCAGCACATGAAAAATTTTATATTCCTTGAGCTGCGCCAGTAGACGGAGGATCTTCTTGTACAATTGAGACAAATTTATATCCTTTGGGATCCTTTTGGAGTTCAACGCGTCAACCACCTGTTTTGAATCTCCAAAAATCATAATTTTCTGGATGCCCATCTTTAACACCCGTTAGTTTTCTGTTTTATTTCTGTTCATAAAATTATAAAATCAACAAACCTTTCTCTGTCTTAGGGAAGAATATAAATGAATTTTTCAGGTTTTATTTACATCTGTAAATTGTAGATATTGTACATTTTGTAAATAAGTTATATTTCAATTAGTAGTTAGATAGTTAATTAGTTAGAGTTAGTATAGTATTAGTTAGTAGATTGTATATATAGAATAGTTAGTTTAGTTTATTAGTTTGTTTTATTTCCTTTTAGTTAGATTAGTTTAGTTTGTTTTAATAAGTATTTTAGTTAGATTAGTTTATTACTTTGTTTAATAGTTAGTTTTAGTTAGATTAGTTAGTTTAGATTAGTTTTCTTTTGTTTTCTTAGGACCTTAGATCGGCTAACGGAGCCGCTAAACCCGACAGGGTGGTTCATCCCAAATGGCTTGGGTTATTAGACAACCCCAGACCGGTTCCACTCTCTCAGTTGACGGACGATCGATTTCGCCCGTAAAAAAATGGTGATAGAAGGAGGGCCTAAACTTAATTAATGGTACGAGGTGGCCGCAAGACTCCTCCACCACCTAATCGCTCACCTATAGTGACTAGAAGCCGTTCAAATGATAATATTCCCCTTCAAACAACAACTACTTCAACCGATGATCCACTGATCACAGTTGAGCCAGCAACCCCTAATCCTACAGGTGGTGACATACAAGAGATTGTCCGCCAATCTCTTATAAAAACACATAATGCCTTAGCCTGTTTGAGGCAACCTAACCGTCCATGGGGTCAACCTTTGGACTTCTCCGATATCAGAGAACAATTAGGTGACACTAACCTCACTGTGAATCCTTCAGATCTAATCTTAAATCCTGCTGTAGGAGGATCTAGGATACCTCCTTCACCACCTCCATCATCTCCTTCCTCTTCTGGAGGAGATTCCTCTGACGAAGGCAATTCCCCTTCTCAGCCTTCCACACCCACTACCCCAATGGCAAATCAGAACAACCCTACTAGAACCTGGCTAGACCAGGATGTCATAGCTATACCTGGAGCTCAACATCCTTTACCTAAACACCTAGAGAAATGGCTTCCCAAGTTTGACCCTGACTCAAAACAGATCGCTGAAGATCACATTAAAAAATTCATGTTAGCCATAAGACTCCGCAATATCGAACATGAAGATGTAGTCTGTAGGTTGTTCCCTTATAATTTCGAGGGTAATGCATCCACATGGTACTTTTCCCAACAACCCCATACCATCGTGTCTTGGGAAAAGTTTGAGTCGTGCTTTTTGGAAAATTTCGGAGATGGTAAGCCTCCGGAAGTCCTAGTCATGGATCTTTCTAGCTTAAAAATGAACCCAAAAGAAAAATTTAAAGACTTTAATCAAAGATTCTTGACACTTAAAAACTGAATCCCTGCGGATTCTATGCTTGTTGAGAGTCTTATAATCACATACTGCACCAAAGATTTGCATGAGATTATAGTTATTTGGGTTAAACGATCTAAGAAAGCCACGTTGTTAGAGGCCTTCGAGTAGGCCAACCAGATTGAAAAAGACATACTTAGTCTTAAAGACTCTACTAGAAATGAAACTGAGACTAATTCTTCTTCCAAAAAGAAGATTGAAATCCTCCCCAAACCCACTCAAAGTAAAACACAACCTGAAAACTCTGATTTGGAAAAATTAACCAAAGTTGTTCAAAAACTGTCAAATCAAGTTATAGACTTGAAAAGGTCGACCGAAGAAGCTTCTTCAAGAAAAGGGCCTTACAAACCCCCGTTATGGAAGCCTTTTCCCACCAACCGACCTAACCAAACCACCGAAGGCCTTAATCTAGAAATTTTGCAATGCGCCCTTAAAACAATTCTAGAAGCCCAAGATAACTTGATGCCTCCTGAGATTCCTGAGGAGGTAGTTGAACAAGAGACAGTTCAAGAAGAAGTGTCTTCTCCAAACATTTTTGGACACTTCTCGGATAGCATCTTTCAAGCTAACTTCGAGACAGTTCATCTTTATAACACTAGGAGTAAGACAATAAACAAACCTTCTACCGAAAACACTACAACTTCGCCTCCAAAGCAATCTAAATCAGCCGAGACTAAATAGAGTAATGTGAACCCCAACTTAGATTATGATGTTGTTGAAGATCTTAAAAAGTTAAGGGCTAACATTTCTATTTATGAATTATTGAAGTTTCCATTTCTTCTTCAAAAAATGCTGCAAAATATTTCAGAGAATGGCAAGAATGGTAATTCTAATGGTAACAAGGTTGTGCAAAAAAAAGTTCCCTAGAAGACTTCCACTAAAATTAATCCCGATCCTCAAGATAAAGGAATCCTTCATGTAAGTAATGTAAATAATGTAAATAATGTAGATAAAGTAGTCGTAGAAACTGCGAGTAAAAAGCCACAAGCTACTACTCTTAGTACTTGCAAAAATGTACCTCCATTCCTATTAACTTTCGAGATATTTAATAGAAACATGCACAATTGTATGGTAGACTCAGGGGCATCATCCAATGTGATGCCTTGGTCTGTTTTCCAAAAGATAAACGCAGAAGTTGAACCATCTACTATAAAAATCATACAACTTGATCGGGCAAATGTCAAAGTTATAGGTGAACTAAAGAATGTGCTTATTAGGTTATCGTCTAACCCCAAGGTTCATCAAGTTATTGATATAATTGTTGTGGATATTCCAGAAGTGTATGGTCTGTTTTTAAGAAGGGACTGGTTGGAACAGCTGCATGGTTATTTTGCGACAGATTGGTCTCATCTATGGCTTCCAGAAAATGACAAGCCTAATAAAATCAAAGTAAATCATGAGCGCTACCTTAAGTTCACGGTCATAGATTTGAACAATCCCAACGAACCGTATACACCTCCTGCTGATTCACCTAAATTACAAGGGATGGACACCTTCTTCGACAATTTTATGGCCGAGGCTTCACCTATCACCAATCCAGAACAGCAGTCCGAGATTGTAGCATATATGCAGCCAACAACTTCCACACAAAGGTCCCATGTACCCGATGCAAATCAAATTTGGTCTCTTTATTTTGACGGGTCAAAATCCAAAGAAGGATCCGGAGCAGGCTACGTCATTACCGATCCGACAGGTATCAAAACATTGATAGCATGTAGGTTGGAATTTGAATGTACTAACAATACTGCAGAATATGAGGCTTTACTGCAAGGTCTTAGAAAAGCTTTGGACATGAACATTCAAAATATAACTGTCTTTGGCGACTCTGAAATAATGGTTAGACAGGTAAGAGACTCTATCCACTGTCTGTCTCCGCATCTCAAAAGATGCCAGTCTGAGGTATGGAACTTAATGAATAAATTTTCCGCTTTCAATATAAATTCTATTCCTAGATTGAACAACTCTGAAGAAGATCTATTAGCTAATGTAGCTTCTAAACTTCTTCCTACAGAAGGCTTGTCCCCAGACACATTCTTCGTTGAGCTTCTTTTTTGACCATCCGTTCCCGATAACATCACAAACTGGAGAGTATTTGACAATGATCAACAAATTATTAACTTTCTGCACATGGAAGAAACCTTTCAAGGCGCGGTGATAGACGAACACACGCATGACGACAATTTGCGTGATTTCACGGTAAGACCAGATCCAAGAACTTCTGAATCTTCATCAGATATGGTAAACTCGATCCCTAAATATGTAGTTAGATTAGAGAAGTTTTATGATTTACAAGATAAATTTAAAAAGACGGTCAATTGCAAAACCAATAGTTCCTCGTTATCTTATGAAAAAGTAAACTTAGGAACTAATGAAAATCCTCAGTGCATTAATCTATGGTTGGGATGTTCTCAACAAGAAAAGGTTGCATTCATTAAATTGTTCAAAGAATTTAAATATGTCTATGCATGGACGTATGATGACCTTAAAACTTTCGACCCTAACATCATACAGCATGTCATCCCTACGAAGCCCCAAACCTTACCCTTTCAACAAAAACTGAGGAAGATGCACCCCAAGCTCGAACCAACCATTCAAAAAGAATTGAATAAACTCCTAAATGCTAAGATAATTTTTTCTGTTAGGCACACTCAATGGGTCTCCAACCTTGTCCCAGTCCGGAAGAAAAATGGGGAAATTCGACTCTGTGTCGATTTCTGAAACCTTAATAGAGCGTCTGATAAAGACAACTATCCTGTCCCGAACATGGAACAGATCCTTCAACAGGTATCTGGTTCTGAGAGGCTATCCTTACTAGATGGTTTCTCGAGATACAACCAAGTCCTGATGTCTCCACCAGACCAACTATAAACTACCTTCCGTACTCTATGGGGCACTTATGCTTATCGTAAAATGCCCTTTGGATTGATTAATGTCGGTGCTACCTTTCAGAGAGAAATGAACATTGCTTTCCAAGGCTTAATCAATAAGTTCGTCATAGTTTACTTAGATGACGTGACTGTATTTTCTAAAATAAAAAACGATCATCTAGCTCACTTACGAGCCGTCCTACTGCGATGTCGTAAATACAGCATCTCCTTGAATCCCAAAAAATCCATCTTTGCAGTAGAACAAGGTAAACTCTTAGGATTCATTGTGTCTAGTGAAGGGATGATTATTGACCCCGAAAGGACTCAAGTCATCACAAAAATTCCCCCTCCTACATCCAAAAAATCTATGCAGTCTTTCTTAGGCCAGATTAACTTCATGAGAAGATTTGTCCCCAGTTTCTCCGAAATGGTCAGGCCTTTACAGAATTTTATTAAGAAAGACACCTAATACCTCTGGGGACCCTTAGAAAATCAAGTTTTTAATGCAATAAAGAAGGCCATAATAGACGCTCCGTCTCTCATGAGCCCAGATGTTTCCCAATACTTTACACTCTACACTTTTGCTTCTGACCGTTCCTATGTCGTCTTCCTAACCCAAAAGAATGCCGAGAACAATGAAGTACCCATTGCCTTTATGAGCTCTTCTTTCAAAGGCGCGAAACTTAATTACCCAACGATAGATCGACAAGCCTATGTTGTTTTCAAATAAGTTAAGCACTTCCGGTCCTATCTTTTGAAGTCAAGGATGAAATTCATTGTCCCCTACCCAGCCGTGAGGAACTTGTTAGTACAAAAGGAACTAGGAGAAAAGAGAGCCAACTGGGTCACCTCCTTGCAGGAGTATGACTTAGAAATCACCCCAGCTTAGATAGTGAGAGGCCAAGGGTTATGCAAGTTAGTTGTTGATTCAGCAGCAGGACAGCAAGAAGAAAGCGATACATCAAACCTAGGACAAAGCGATCAAAGTCTAATCTGTTGTGCACAAAACCCTGTTAGTCCTTGGTATGACGATATAAGATTCTGTCTTGAACATGGGTCAGCACCCCGTCACCTGAACCCCTCCAAAAGAAGAGCGATGAGACTGAAGTCTGCCTCCTTTCATCTGGTTAATGGCATCTTGTTTCGTCAAAGTTTTGATGGCGTACTGATGTGTTGTCTTGAATAAGACGAAGCAGAAAAAGTCCTACTAGAGTTGCATGCAAGAGAAGCTGGTGGTCATTTTGGTGGTGACACCACTGCTCATAAGGTTATAAGATCCATTTATTACTAGCCCAAACTTTTTAGAGATGCCCATGCCTTGTGTCGTAAATTTATCATCTCTCAGAAAGCATCAGGGCGGTTACAAAAACCAACCTTTCCTTTGCAGCCTGTTACAGTAGATTCTCCTTTTCAGAAGTGGGGCCTTGATATCATAGGTCCAATCAACCCCCCATCCTCACAACAGCACAAGTTTATTCTGACAGCCACAGATTATTTTACTTGATGGTCTGAAGCTGTTGCATTAAGAACTGTCAACACCAGTCAGGTAATTGCCTTTATAAAATCGAATATTATCACTCATTTTGGTATCCCTGACTATTTAGTTTTCGATAATGCTTCTTACTTTTCCTCTCTTGAGATGAGCGAGTTCGCTTTGGAAAAAGGAATTAAGATGAAGTATTATGCTAGCTATTACCCCCAGGGCAACGGATTAACAGAATCAACAAACAAGAACTTGATCAAAATCATCAAGAGAACGGTGATTGAAAATCACAAGAATTGGCACAATGCACTGCTAAACGCACTATGGGCTGATAGGGTAACACCAAAACCTGTTGTAGGAAACTCCCCCTTTTTTCTCGTCTATGGTAGAGAAGCAATTCTGCCACCTCACATTCTTCTTCCTTCACTCCAGTTGTCATAGAAAGTCCAAGAAAAAGATTGTCCCCCTTTGGAAAACCGAATTAATGCTTTGATGAAGCTAGAAGAGATAAGAGCCCAAGCTAAACGTAAGTTAGATCAACATCAACAATTGGTTAAAATCTGGTTCGATTCTAACTCTGCTTCTGATAGGAATTTTGAAGTAGGTGATCTCGTCTTGAAGTGGGACAAACCGCATGAGGGAAAGGGAGAGCACACGAAATTTCAAAAGTTATGGCTTGGACCGTTTTTAATTGTTGAAAAGTTGGGTCCCAATTCTTTTCGATTGCAAAATGTTGAAGGGAAGCTTGACACCTACCCGGTGAATGGCCAAGCCCTGAAGAGATACTTTGATTGATAAATACCCTTTTATATTATGTATATATTTTTCTTTTGTGTTATTTTTCGTTTGCTTTCTGTTTTTTATTTTGAATTGAATTTATCAGTTTGTGTCTTTGGAAATACACATACCTGTACACTGAGCTATTCAGACAAAGACAATAGAAATTTCCTTCGCTGAAATAACTTCTGAAAAATTTGTACAAACATCAATGGTATATTTCTGAAATTTATATCTATGTTGGAAAAGTCTGTTGTTTGAAAGAAGATGATTGATTTCGATCTCTGAGTAAAGCTTGTCATGATCATCTATTATCTTTTTACGTTGTCCCTATTCCGTAAAGGAATGACTCAGAGGATGTCTCCCTACCTTAGAAAGTTGTTTTTGTAAATAAAACATCTCTGGATCTAAATAAAGGATAGTGAGGTCTGAAAAAATATGTTAAAATATCATGATTTTCAGCATCACCCCGCTCAACTATATATTTATGAAAAAAACAAAACAAAATAAATTATGAATAAGAGTTGTGGGGAGTGCTTGTAAACCCGCCGAGATACTGAACAAGTCTGCTGGCAGCGGGTAAATGCATGCATGACGCCAAGACAACTTCATCGGGGTACTGAATAGGCCTTCTGGCAGCGAAGCAATGTCGGGTATATGAAAATTCGTAAATAAGAAACCTCTTAACCCTAAAACGTCCTTTATTCTGATCCAGAACTTCTTGGCAGGATACAGATGTCAGAGTGGGTTAAATGGAAACCTTGTCGAGGCTATGGATGCTTGTTGGCAGCAGTGGCTATGCCAACAGTATTGGAGATTTTATCTTTAATATCGTGACCTGCTGATCTTAAGACTGTTATCAGTTTTCATCTTTTGAAACACTGTTGGAATAGTTGGTTAATAATGATGTTTATACAATTTTCTGGTTGTTATTTTTGAGTTGGAATTATCTTTGTTGTCCTAATCTGAATGTGTTTCTTTTGGTAGAGATAACTTCTTCTACCAGTGTGTCTCCATTGTTGGCAGCCAATTCACATTTTTTTTTATTGTCTTATAAGCTGCCTACACCAATGTTTTACAAACATCAATTTTTCGTCGCAATTATTCAAACAAACGACACTTCTATTTTTTGCGACATTTGCACATTTACCTTCGTTGTTGTTTTCATGACTGTAAGCATGAAAAATTAGTCTTTCAAAGTCGCATTGAAATCATTATTTGAACTGTCATGATCCTTCTTGTCAATATGTCTATTGCGCTTACTTTTCACTTATCATATGCAGCTGGCAAAACTTTCGAACTATACTCTTTGGACATTCCTGTATTCATTGTGTGACTTGGTTTCATTGAGTTTGTAATGAATTGGCATTTGGATTTGCATTTTTGACCTACTTGACCATTGGTTTCATGAAAATACATAGGTGTTATGATTAAATCCTTCATATATATCCTTTAATATGATACCTATGTTTTTGTTTTCATAACTATTGGTATGTTGATTATATGAAGACCCATTGGCACATTGGTTAAACTATTGATATGAGATGCTACAATACATTGGCGCATGGTTAAACATTTGTTATCGGTTTCAAATTGTATGATTGATGGTTTAAAACTATAGCACAACGTTGACTGTGCACGTTGGTTTATACACTTGCCATTGTTTTCATTGGTCAGCCAAGTGACATGATTGTTCAACTATAGAATAATGGGTAGAATAGCTATGAAAGCCGACGGTTGTACCTTGGAAATAACTATTATGCATGACAGAGATAAGCTCCATAACCTTCACACGATGACATTAATTCCTATCCCTTATCCCTATTTCGTTTCTGTTAGCTCGGGTAACCCTTCATGCACTATGCTCCTGTGTGTGCTATGACCCAGACCCTGGCTCATTCACTGTGTGCTCGGCGCCATGGCACCAGTGATGCGAATCGAACCGAACGGCAGCCAAGCCTTATTGTTATTTGACAATGCCTAGAAAGACTTGAAGGATAACGGTTGGCTCACCTTTATATAGTGATTTGAGGGTTTTAATCTCTGTGTTGCACAACAATTCACTTTGACTTTCGATGGCTGTAGAGCCAAGGTGGGTGACATCCAGTTGGAAATCGATGAACATTTTATTAGTTCAGCTACAAGGTTACCCTCCTCGGGACAGCGTTGGTTAAAAAATTCGAAAGTGGAAGAGGTACCATGGACGCTATTGTTCGTCTCCCAAAAAGTCACCTCTTGTGACAGAGGTATGCCCATCTCTGCACTTAAACCACGATGGCACGATATTTTGATGATTTTCAAACAGTTCATGACCTATGAAGGTCGATATGGGCTTATGTTTCTCTACCATCTGCGTTTGTTAATGAATTTTATGGGATACCCATTGAATATGCCCTTTTACTTTCAGCATAGCCTATATAAGATGTCTAAAAGGTTTAAAAGGGAGAAGGCCGACAATAGCCTGTTCCACCATGGACTTATTAAACTTATCATTGTTTATCACTTGAGTTTACATAGTGATAGTTGGAGATCTTTCATCGCTCGAAATGGTTTTGATGATACAGACCCTATCCAGGTTGACAAGCCCATGGTAAATGAAACCAAGGTCAGGCCACCCGTGCCCTTCCATGTCCTACTTCCATCTCCTAAACCCTCAGCTGACCCTGATGTTGACTTACCTGACGCTGTGACTAAGAAGGTTAAGGCTATTAAAAATCCTAGGAGAAAAAATGCCAAGGCAACCCCTACTGTTATTTCTAAGGGTAAAAAGAACATGTGGCTTATTTCGAGGATGGCTAGAAATAAACCTAAACCCTCTGTCAAGCAGAATCCCATCGTCCTAAGTGAGGATTCGGACTCTGACATAGAACGTTTTCTAGCCAGTGAGTACCCTAACTCACAGGGTTTATGCCCTGAACCACATTATGATTTCATGACGAATCTCCTCCCTTGCCTAAGGAATAATCCTAGCTACCCTGGTATCCAACTGCCTAACGAAACCCTTGGCAATGTAATCAAACCCTCACCTGCACTTTCGAAGCCCACACAATCACCCTGTGACCAATGTGATTTATGGTTGGAATGATACTACATCGACGTTCCCATACTCCAATCAAAAATTCAATCGCTGGAAAGTCAAGTTGCAGCATTGACCAGTCAAAGAGACAAGCTCCAAGCAACTGATAAGAAGCACAAGACAACTGGATCCATCGTTTTCAAGAATGTTGAATCGGCCACAGCCGTTATCAACTCCAAATTATCATGATCAAGCCATCTGCTTGTCATACAAGTATAGATTTTGATATCGTTTTAAATTTTGTAAATGACCTGTATTAATATAGTGATTGGAATTTGGTCTTCGAATAGCTCTGTTTATATTTCGAAATGGCTATCATAATGTGTTCATCATGTATATTTTTCGCTTTGCTAAAAATAAATGGAATTTCGTTTTAGATACATGAGTTGATCATTCCCAGTTTAGCCACTGATAGATTTTTATTGCATTTGAATGGTCTTCGTTTGGATTTAATTTGTTCGTCTGATTGAGTTAACGAAACTGATGATTTGCTTTCAATTGAATTTGTTTTTTATCTACCCTGAATAGGAAGTTTTTCATGCTCAATTTAGAATATGATCATGTTTGGATTTGATTTCGTTATGGTTCATATGTTGTGATTGGAAACTGATTTCATTGAGCTTGGTTGTTACGATCTTGTAATATGTGTGTCATGTAATCTTCTAAGAACAGGAATACAACTCTGTTCGGTTTCAATTTGGAAAGAACTACTCTGTTTCGTATGAAAACAACGCTCTCATTTAAGCCTGTGCAAATGTGCCCGAATCGTGGAATGGTTTTGATTCATAATAACTATGTTAAAACCTTAACTGTTCGATTCACTCTTATTCTGGTTGGATTAACCCATATCTTGAGTTGGCAAGATTGTTTTATGACTTGGATTCAGATTATAATTGCTGCTCTGTTTAATTTTAAATTTGCAAAACGAATTAGGTTATCTCTATCAAATCTGGTTATAATTCATTTGAATGGAATGATTTTGATCAAAGTCAATCGATCTTGTTTGCCCAATTTGCAATAACAAATGATCGGATGATTCTTACGAATTCTGTTACCAGTTAATTGATCCTGTTATGATTTCATTTGATTTGATTTTCACGCCAGCTTGAGTCGATCCACTCATGGCATGAATCGTTTGCTATGTCATTACAGTTATAATGATTTGAAAATGATTCGGTTTGATTCGATCGTATCTCCTATTGATAAGGTATCATAACAATTGTCTGCGATTTGTTTTGATTGTATCAGTTTCAAATTGATACCAAACGATTCCACAACTGTTTATTATGATTCTGTTCATTCGATTTTGTGGTCACAAAAGAAACAAAGTACGCCTATCTCTGTACCCATTTGATTGATCTTGATCCTGTTTGATTTCGAATGGTGTAACAATTTCAAATTGATTGATTTGTTTTCAAATAGCTATTGAATGTTAATTGAATTTAATTCTTTAAAAAGATTTTCAATCGATTCTAATGCTGATTATGTGTCTTATTTAGACCAGCTACAGAATCGCAAGATTCTGTAGCTAGTTTATAGAATTAGATTTTTATTATTTTATTAATAAAGGATCCTTCTAACTTGTCCATTTTTTACCCTTTTTAGGTAAATTCGAATTGCATGGGACATGTTGGACAGATTAGGGGAATATTTGTGTGTTTTAGTTCTATTGTAGGTTCTTAGTTTAGTTAAAGTTGGGATAGCTTCCTAGATTTATGTAAACAGTTTTGATAACTTCCACAGGGAGGTTTTACCCTGTGGAAAACCTATAAATACTTATTATTTTGTGTAATAAGGATCATCCTCACTTGTGGGAGAACCAGGCTATCGAATTCTAATACAAACTAGGACAGAAGTTGATGTTCTGCTACAACTTTCACTTTTCATAATATCAATCTTTTGTTTCAAGTTTATGCATGTCATTAGCAATTGATTATAGACTACTTTAGCTATCATAGTCTATTGCACAATGATGTGATTTAATTAATGTGATCCATGTTTGATTTTTTTCAATATTTAAAAATGCAGCAATTACTTTATTCAGTTAATGAATGACAGATTTCTCTTTTTCATCAATTGAATTATTTTGTATAAGTCTTTGCACACTGATTTATCTAACTGTGGAGATTTATAAATCATATGATTGTTGTGATTTTTATGTCTTGTTTGTCCTGTAATCAAACTTGAAGAGCACTACAGCTATCATTTATGAGAATCTCCTGGATAATTCGGTGTTGGTTTCCTCCCTCCGATCAGCTAAAACAATCATCATACACAGGGCAAATCTGGAGCATTTTTCCAGGTTAGTTTGTAATTTATTTTCATTAATTTGTTAATATACTATTAGTATTTTAGTTAGATATATTTGTAGTTCAGATTAGTGATTTAGTTTAGTTAGTTTTCTGTTTTATTTCTATTCATAAAATTATAAAATCAACAAACCTTTCTCTGTCTTAGGGAAGAATATAAATGAATTTTTCAGGCTTTATTTAAATCTGTAAATTGTAGATATTGTACATTTTGTAAATAAGTTATATTTCAGTTAGTAGTTAGATAGTTAATTAGTTAGAGTTAGTATAGTATTAGTTAGTAGATTGTATATATAGAATAGTTAGTTTAGTTTATTAGTTTGTTTTATTTCCTTTTAGTTAGATTAGTTTAGTTTGTTTTAATAAGTATTTTAGTTAGATTAGTTTATTAGTTTGTTTAATAGTTAGTTTTAGTTAGATTAGTTAGTTTAGATTAGTTTTCTTTTGTTTTCTTAGGACCTTAGATCGGCTAACAGAGCCGCTAAACCCATCAGGGTGGTTCATCCCAAACGGCTTGGGTTATTAGACAACCCCGGACCGGTTCCACTCTCTTAGTTGACGGACGGTCGATTTTTCCCGTCAACAGCCTCGTGTTGTGATGATGTGACAGCTTAATTGTTGTGATTCCATCCTCTTGTTGATGACATGCCAACCTCATGTTGTGATGATGTGCTAACCTTGTGCTTTGATGATGTGCCAACCTCGTGCTGTGATGATGTGCCAACTTAATTGATGTGATGCCAGCCTTGTGCTATGATGATGTGCCAGCATCTTGTTGTGATGATGTGCCAACCTCAGGTTGTGATGATGTGCCAACCTTGTGCGGTGATGATGTGTTGCCAACTTCGTATTGTGATGGCAGCCTCGTGCTGAAGACTCTCAACCTAGTGTTGATGTTGATGATGCTCCAACCTTCGTGCTATGATGTTTTTGTTGATGATGATGCTCCAACCCTTGAGTTGTGATATTTTTGTTTTTGATGTTGTATCATCCTAGTGGTGTTATTGATGATGATGATGTATTAGTGTTATATTAATCCATGTTGATGTAGTTGATGATGATGATGCCACTTCATATTCTTGCTGAAGTTGATGATGATGATTCCACTTCATATTCTTGTTGAAGTTGATGATGATGATGCCAGTTCAGCTTCTTGCTGAAGTTGATGATGATGATGCCACTTTAGCTTGTTACTGAAGATGATGATGATGATGCCACTTCAGCTTCTTGTTGAAGATGATGATGTTGATGCCACTTCGACTCCTTGTTGAAGATGATTATGATGATGATGATGTTATTTCATCTTTCATGCCTAAGATGATGATGTTACTTTAGCCTCAAACTAAAGATGATGATGATGTTACCTTAGCCTCATGTTGATGAGGATAATGATGCCATTCTAGTTCCCTATTGTGAATGATGATATTGATGATGAGAAAAAACTTCTGGTGATTTATAGATATGCCAGTTAGTGTTCCAAGATGTTGTTGATGATGCTTCCCTCTCTCTCCCCTGATGTTGCTGTAGAATACCCTTCTTGTTAAGGGGGAGTGTTGAAATATTCTAACTGCAAAGAATATTCTATTTATTATTGATGTATTATTCATTAGATCAATCCCCTTTTGTGGATTGATCATGTCGGGAATTGTAAATGACCAAATCCCCTTTGCGGATTGATCAAACCCTAATTGTAATATGCTAAATGAGAAGTCGCCCCCTATAATATATTAAAGTGGTTATAACAACCGAAAATGAGAAGTCGTCTCTGCTAGTGAAAAGACACCTCAGTTCAACGCCTGCCAGATTCTATAAATAAGAGAGTCTAGCGGCTCATTTGTTCACTCACTCACTTGATCATCAGAGAACAAGTTTGGAGCTTCAGTTGGAGAAGAAGAGAGAGAGAGAGAGAGGCACACTACTTGGGAGAAGACTTTCTGTATTCTTTGGTTTATTCTCTTGGAATTGTATTGGCTATCTATATTAAGGATGTTTTTGTTGGGTTTTTGTTGAGTTGTGAAAAAGGTGCAAATATCCTCCTTATTTACATGGTTCAAGATGTAGTCTTGATTGAGTTTTTATGTTAATTAGGAATAATTAGGATAGAAAATGACTAAAATGTCTTCTAGAAATATTATTGAGTAATGTTAGATAATTTCTAATATTTGGTTGGAATTGTTTGATTTTAGCACAAGAATGGATAAATATCGTCAAACCCAATATAGTTAAAGAGATTTTGAAGATACGAAGAATGTTGAAGGTTGAAGACATGAGGCGCAAATCAGTTTGGAGGAAGATTGATTCCATATTTTGTAAACTTTATAAATAGTAAAATCAATTCTGAGGATCTCTCAATCCTTAGGATAGATTAATTTACCCATATCATTGTAATATATAGAGGGTAATGAATGAGAGAAAGCAATATAAGAATTATTTCCAAACATTCAGAATTTGGAATTGCTTTGCGCAAGCAGTATTTTGTAAATGGTGTCCCAGTTATGGAATTAATAGAAGTTTTTGGCGTTTTCACCATTCTTACATACTGAGTTTCCATTAGTAGTGCTTCTAAGGACCAAGGGCCCAGTGTGAAGGATTTATTGTCTCAATCTTTAATTATATCAGTTTGATTTCCATTCTGTGATTTAAATCTCTTTTGCAATAGTTAAGATAAATGCATAAGTGTGTTAATGATTTTATGTTGTTTTCTTACGAAAGATAGGTGTTTCATTTGAATATTAATGATTGTTGTTTCAGTTTCCATTATTGTATTTTACTACCTCACATGTCCTCTCATTCTCACAAGCATTTGTTGTCCCTTTTCGCATAAATTAGTATTTGATGTTCCTTTCAGTTATTATTCCTTATCAATTTATAATACTTAGTTATTTCTTTCTAGTAGGTTAAAGAATTGTTGATATATCAGTTTGTCAAGCTTTTCATAGATTCAGTTATTGTTTCTTAATTAGATCAATTCAACAATTCAATTAATGCCTTTAATTCACAACATGTTATAAATCAGATTTCAATTCTGTTAAGTAAGATCTTAGTTTTAGAACGTTAATGAATGTGCGAGGAACTTAATTGTTGATAAACTCATGTTTGCTTTAGCTACACGATTTTGGCCTCTACAACTATCTGCATAGACTTTGCTAATATTATTAAGATTAAAGATGAATCCTCGCATTGATAAATTAATGTTAAACTAAGGTTGTTTTTAGGACATATTTAGAGCCCAACATTTTGGCGTCATTGTCGGGGAGAGTGTCAAAGGTAGCATAGTTTGTGTCTATGGAGGATGAGTTATTGAAGACATAATGTAAGAACCTACATAGGCAACAAGTAAAATTCTTGTGCTAGTGCCTACCTCCAGCTAATATATAGAGGGTGCTTAGGTGCTTAGAATTTTGTGTGAAGTGTGTATGACTATGAAGAAAGAACCTGAAAAACCAAAATCCCCACCAAAAATTACAAAATCCCAGGGCCTGGTGCTCCTTGGAAAAAGTACTTTCATAAACGACGTCATCCGAAAAGTTGAATATCAAGATTTGGTTGGACACAGGAGAGGTTCTACCCAAATCTCTCAGGCATAAAATTCACCAATTGCATCCCATGTTGAGGTTCATATCAGAACCAAAGGGAATGAACAAAGTTTTCAAAATACAGAGCTTCCACCTCTCAATCCTTTAGACGATGAAAACTCTTGTAATCTAGAGGAAGAAGAAGGGGAGACCAGTAGGGTTGCTAAGGAAAACCCTTCACCTAATCCTGGATCTCCTGTGATAGGAGAGGGCATACCTGAAATCCCAAATAGAGGTAGTGCAATCAAATCCCCTAGAGGATCAAGAAATCAAATGCCCCTAAGAGAACACATAGGCCAAGAAATTATTGAATATTATTGGCATATCTTCGACCAAATGGCGCAACCAAATCAACCACAAGCCCAGAATTCCACTTTGGAATATCCGATAGTCGATCCAGTTGCCAATGCCCCCATGAAAGTGATCCCATTATAGAATTTTCCAACCTTTCATGGGTTAATTTCATAGGACTTGGATGCATTCTTATTTGAATTTGATTTCCTATGTAGGAGTTATGACTACACCTATGAACCCCAAAAAATTAAATTGTTCCCTTCCACTTTGAAAGGAGAAGCTCTGCGTTGGTTTATGGGATTAGGAGGGGGAACTATAAATTCATGGGATGAAATGAAACAAGCCTTCTTGACAAAATATCAGGATTATTGTAGAACCAGGGATCTAAAAGATGAAATATTTCAAATGACTACAAAGGAAAACGATAAATTAGAAGAATATGTTGAAAGGTTTCAATATAATTTGCAAAGATATCCTTATGGTACATTACCGGGTGAGGTACTCAAAGCCACTCTGATAAAAGGAATGAAGGATGAATGGGTAGAAACATTGAATTTAATGGGGAAGGGTGATATTTGTCAAGAAGCTTATGATAACATTGTTCAATTGTGCATCAAATGCTTGCATGGAAGTACACGAACCAGATCAGGGATGCAAACTCCCCTCACCAGAAATATCAATATTACCAGCGGGGGTGTTACCCGAGCAGAAGTCGGTAATCTCTTGGAAAATTTCAAAACTGAAATTCTGAGCACTTTGACTACACAATTGGATGTCTTGCAGGCTAAATAGAAACAAGCAGAAGAAGAATAGACTTTGGCCATATTTTTCCACCGGTGTAGAAAGAAACATGGTTCGAGGGAATTCCCTTTGGATGTGGTTCGGGTTTGCGCCATTTGTGCCAAAGATCATGCAACGGAGAAATGTCCATCACTCCCAGGAATGAAAGTTTTCTTTAAAGGAGCAGAAGAGGAGATAGAACCATTATATATGATATCTCAACATGGCCAATGGCAGGCCCATCCCCCAGATACACTCAAAGATCCCTCTTATTTCTTTTCTGGGCAGTAGAATCAACAACAAAATTATGGAAACACATGGCAGGGCCAACCATTTTTTGACCCCACCTGGAAGCCCCAACAATATCCAGTTGCAAATCCCACTTGGCCAATTCAACCATCTGCAAATACTACTTGGCCAAATAAACCATCTGCAAATCCCACTTGGCTTAACTCACAATACCATATCACATCTTGGTAAAATCCAAACGAAACCCCCTATCCTTCACAATGGTCCAACACAACTACTCAAAACCCCAATTGGAACCAAAATTGGCAGTGCCCCATGGGGATGGTCCCTCAAACTCAACCCACTCTACAATCCCCACTCCAACTACCCCAGAACCCTCAACCACAATTTCGCCCTCAATTACCAGCTCAACCCCACCCAAATCCTAATAATAGACCAGCCCAACTTGTATAGATTATTGAGAATGTGGATGGGGAAATCAACTCTGTAGGGTGCAATGAACTCTGGTTGAGGTCAAGACACATAATTTCTCCTGAAGAAAGTAACCTTCACCAAGAGTAGGAGAATAAAAGTAATATACAACCAACAATAACAACCTCGACTATGGTCATAATGGAAGAAATAGAATAGGGAGGAAACACAGTTGAGCAACAAAATCCCGATGAGGATGTAAATCCTCCTCCCCCATTCCCTAAAAGGCTGATGATAGAAAAACTAGCAGTGTATCCTAACTTTGACATCGTAGGGGAACTCAAGAATCTATATGTTAAGATCCCACTCTTGCAGACTCTGCAAGACATCCCAATTTATGCAAAGAAAATTAAGGAACTATGCGGGAAGAAGCCTGTGAGGAAAGTTAAAAATTCATCATCAACTATTCACGTGGTGGGATCCTTTTCTAATCTCATTTTAGGTAGACAGGAACTAGTCAAATATGCAGACCCAGGGAATCACATAGTAATAATTCAGATACAGGGTTGTTCTTTTCCAAATACACTAGTGTATTTGGGGGCAACCATTAATATCCTAACCATTGAGACTTGCAACACACTAGGCTTCGCCTCCTTTGAACCTACCCCAATTAAGTTACAATTGGTTGATAGATCAGTGGTTAAACCAATTAGCACATTACAAGATATAGCAATTTCAGTCGACTCTTGGGAATATCCAGTTGATTTTCTCATTATCAACCCAAGAAGTGGACTCAATGGGCATCCATTGATAATGGGAAGACCATGGCTCACAATGGTAGATGCATACATTGGATGTCACATGGGAAACATGACAATTTCTAGAATAGGTATTACAAAAAATCTCATCCTATACCCTCCAGCTAAACCAATCTTGTCTATCATACATCCGCAGTTTCCACCACCTAGATATCCAAGAAAGGATCTATGACCCCTCTCACACTAGAAAAATATCTCAAGAACCAACTAGAATATGACGTGATCAATAATTTCATTAGCAACCCAGCCATTATAAGTAATCCAACATGTCAAATGTTGAAAGTTGTTCTAGATAGTGAAGCACGGGGAGATCCACTAGAAGAATTAATGGAACAACAAATTCCCACTACCGTTCTCCATAAAAACGAGTCAGTTGATATTGCACCAGGTAGGTTTTTGAACATTAATGCTAATTTAAATGAGCAACAACAACACAAATTGATTTAGATCCTTTCTAAATATTAATAGGATTTTTCCTGGGAATATCCTGACATGAAGGGAATTGATCTACAACTCTGCACACATCATATTTATATTGATAAATATTCCCAACCCATCCTACAGGCTCAAATAAGATTGAATCTGCACCTCATGGACGTTGTTAAAGAATAATTACAGAAACTATTGGATGCAGATTTTATATACCCTATTTCAGATAGTCAGTGGGTTTCCCCACTAGTGATCATTCCCAAGAAGAATGGGAAATGGAGAATTTATGTATACTACAGATAACACAACAAATCTACCCAGAAGGACCACTTCCCCCTACATTTTATTGATCAGGTCCTTGATACTTTAGCAGGGAAGAATTTTTTCTCCTTCCTGGATGGTTTTAGTGTTTATAATCAGATCCAGATTGCCCCAGAAGATCAAGATAAAACTACATTCACATGTCCCTGGGGTACCTTTGCATATAGAGTATTTCCCTTTGGATTATGTAATGCTCCAGCCACATTCTAAAGGACTATTCTAAGCATAGTTTCTGATCTGATCAATGAAGGACTTGAAGTTTACATGGATGATTTCACCCCTTATGGCGACGACTTTGACCAAGCTCTAAACAATCTGGAGAAGGTACTTGAACGATGCATTTCTACTAGGTTATGTTTAAGTCATGAAGAATGCTATATGATGATGATTGAAGGTGTGGTACTAGGGTATTATATTTCTGCAGATGGAATCAGGGTAGACCCGAAAAACATAGAGGTAATCCTTAATCTTCCTACACCACGTACACGAACTGAGGTACATAGCTTTCTTCGTGCTTTAGGATACTATCACAGATTCATGGAAAGATTTGCAAGAATTGCTACACCCTTACATGCTTTAACTAGTAATGTAAAATTTCAATGCTTTGATAAGTGTGACAAGGCATTCGCAGGACTCAAAAAGATAATTTCAACAACACCGACATTGAGAGGACCAAACTAGAAAATATCATTCCACATCTCTATAGATGCATCAGATATCGCCATAGGCATTGTCCTTGGATAGGAAGAAGACAAGAAACCCTATGCTATTTATTTTAATAGAAAAATTATTATGCCCGCTGAATTAAATTATACAATAACAGAAAATATATTTTTTAGTCGTTATACATGCTATTAATAAATTTCATCACTATATAACAGGCTATCCAATTATTCTGTATAGTGATTGTTAGCACAAGATTGGTTAAGGTACCAAGTGTCAAGAAAAAGCATTGAAAACACTCTCACAAGGTTCCAAGCATCAAAATAACTCATGTGTTTATGCTACCAAATTGCACGCAGACACACAGGCGGGCGCTACCTAAATTTTGGCAGAAAACAAATTGTGTAGAGTTATTTTACCAGTTTTGAGTCACTAACTTGAAACTTGTATTATGACCAATTGAGAAGGTATTTTTGAAAACTGGAGGATTTTTTTGTTCATAACATTACAAATAACAAAAACCTCTCTCCGGTTTTCAAAATGTAGTATGGTTTGAGAGATATTAGACATAGAAGTGGCGCTACTAACTGTTTTAAAGCGGTGCTACCTAATTTCCTATAGTGGTCACTATTTTGATATTCGTCTTGTTGGGAGGTTGCCACCTGTAAAGGAGGATTCAAATGGATTCTCAAGGATAATTATATGTCAAGGGACAACTACACCTAATATTTATCTCCATCAAAGGCCTCATGCATGAGGTGGAAACAATTTATTAATGACTTCCAACAAATTCTTGAAAATTAGCAGTTTGTTGGATTTTTGTCTTTTTTATTGTTGCCACCTATATCCAAGGCTTAGAATCCAATGGAGGATATGGTATTAGACCTCCTAAGGTTATTTGGATGCTATTTTATATTTAAGGAAGGATATATCTTGAGGATAAGGGGTTCATTTCATGATCCAAGAGAGGAGAGAGCTAGAGGAACAATTTATTTTCTCAATTGTAAGCTTGAGGGTCTGTTGTAATTAGCATTTCTTCCATTAGATATTCATGAGAGTTGTATATCAAAATTTGTGTTATTTTTTATCATTTTATCTTGTCATATTTATTTGAGTAATATTTACATATTTTGAAGATCAAAAGTTTCCTTTGGTTAATGAATTCAGGAGCTGCAAAGGATTTGTGGTAATTGTTTGTTAATCACAGATTATTGTTCAAGCACCCTTTAATCGATATTACAAAAAGGATATTTTTTATGTGGATATTATTCTCTTTTTTTACCTTATATTCTTATATCCATCTTTGCATAATCCTTTTGTCTAGTAGGCAACTTGATTTCCTTTGATCTGTAAGATTTTATGACTCCATGTTGAATGGAATGTATTTGCAGCAGTTTGATTCCCTCCTTTTTACTCTTCTCTTGTTGATCCACCTATTCAAACTATTTTAATACATTTATACTTATATGTTACCAAGCTTACTTTCATCTGCAGTCTAGGAGTGACTCTTGGAGTGATAACATAATTGGTGTCATTGTCAGGGACATATTTGAGCAGATTGAAAATCTCCCTAGGAAGAACGACATTGAACAGCTCCATATTTAGATGGTGACTGAAGTTGGATACCTTCAAGACTGCACATTCACCATGGCGACTCCATTGTTCAGAATCTATTAAGGACTCCACTAGAATGAGACCAATTAAATGGATATGAAGGCTATCCTGGCTAGGAGGTTTGCCCCACTCAATTTCTCAGCCATAGATGAGTATCCGCATCTTGTGCCTCTTATTGATGAATGGAAAGATCTACTGCCTAGATTTTATGAAGGTAAGGATGACAACCCTATTGATCATGTTCAATAATTTCATGCTTTGATGCAACAACTTGACATCCATCATGAAGATATTTTGATGAAAATGTTCATGTATTCATTGGATGGGGATGCATGTAAATGGTATTTGTCGTTACCCCCTTCCATCATTTCATCCTTGAAGGATTTCCACAGATTATTCAATGAACACTACAAAAGGTTTTATCCCTCTGAAAGTATTTTTCATAACTGTTGTGAGGGATATGTAGAATGTGGTCAAGATCTGTTAGATTACTCTGCCAAGTATAAAGATGAAAATGATTGTATTCGCTATCCAAATGAAAGCATAAAGAATACTCCTGTATTCAGAGAGGAAAACATTCATAACTTTGTTTCAGATGAAAATCATGTGTATGAACAACTAGAAGCAATAGTTACTGATGTTCCTAAAATGGATATTTTTAACAATTATATTCTTGATGAAATTATTGTTTTAAAGGTTGATCATAAGTATGAAGGGAACCCCGTCTTTGATGAATATTCTAGTGATGATGAGCAGGAAGATTATCCTATATTTGATCACTATGAAGACAGGGAGTATGATGTAGAGGTTGGTCTTGTCACAGAAGACATAACCTGAAGATTTGACCAGGAGCAACCCTTAGTTGAGGCACATGAATAGATTGTTTATACATAGCTAGAAGTAAATCAACAATCATCAGTTGATCAATAGAAACCTATGTCAATCCTTCCTCCACTTGTACCCATAGTTTACAGTAAGCAACTTGAAGGGGAAAAATAAATATTTTATCAATCCCATGTGTTTTGTCACCATTTTCATGACCCTGTAGGGGTGTATATGGAGTTGTATTTCTCAAATGTTTTGGAATCTGTAAATGTTATTGTGTTAGCAGTAGTCAAAGAAGATATAGGAAATGTTTTCAAACAATTTTCATATTCCTCTTGTCTTCTGTCAATCATTGGCATTATAAATACTCATGTCAGTAAGTTGCTTGAATGTCTTTGGTGGAATTTTGCCTTCACCTATCCCATTGTAAAAGTCAGTTAGCTTAGGTTTTGTACATAAATAAGCTCCATCAAGAGTAGGTGTGTTTGATTTCTATTTGAAAGTAGAGTAATATAAGTTGTCAGTATGTTTTCTTTAGCACGATGCAGCAGAGCATGACTCTAGAAGCCCAATGGTAAGGCACTGAAACTACAGGAGTTCTTAGAACCTCACGGGGAGGACTCTATCCCCCATGGAGCCTATGTTAGTACAAGATTAGTTAAGGTGCCAAGTGTCAAGAACAAGCATTGGAAACACTTTCACAAGGTTCCAAGAATCAAAATAACCCGTGCATTTACACTACCGAATTTCATGCAGACACATAGGTGGGCGCTACCTAAATTCGCTACCTAAATTCTAGTAGAAAATGAATTGTGCATAGTTATTTTACCAGTTTTGAGTCACTAACTTGAAACTTGTATTATGAACAATTGAGAAGGTATTTTTGAAAAATGGAGAATTTTTTTGTTCATAACATTCCAGATAATGAAAACCTCTCTCAGTTTTTCAAAATGTAGTATGGTTTGAGAGATATTAGACATATAAGTGGCATTACCAATTGTTTTACAGTGGCACTACCTAATTTCCTGTAGCGGTCACGGTTTTGATATTTTCCTTCTTGGGAGGTTTCCACCTATAAAGGAGAATTATAATGGATTCTCAAGGATCAATTACATGTCAAGGGAAAAATGCACCTAAGATTTATCTCCATCAAAGGCTTCATGCATGAGGTGGAAATTTTTTATTAATGACTTCCAACAAATTCCTGAAAATTAGCAGCTTGTTAGATTCTTGCCTCTTTGATTGTTGCCACCTATCTCCAAGGCTTAGAATACAATGGAGGAGATGGGATTCGACCTCATAAGGTTATTTGGATGCTATTTTCTATTTAAGGAAGGAGATCTCTTGACAATAAGGGGTTGGATTCATGATCCAAGAGAGGAGAGAGCTAGAGGAACAATTTATTTTCTCAATTGTAAGCCCAAGGGCTTGTTGTAATTAACATTTCTTCCATTAGAGATTCATGAGAGTTTCTTATCAGACTTTGTGTACTTTTTTATAATTTTATCTTGTCATCTAGCTTGATTAATATTTATAGAATTTGAAGATCAAAAGTTGCCTTTGGTTAATGAATTCATGAGATGCAAAGGATTTGTGGTAATTGCTTGTTAATCACAGATTATTATTCAAGCACCCTTTAATCTTTATTATAGAAAGGATCTTTGTTATGTGGATATTCTTCACTTTGTTTACCTTATATTCTTCTATCCATCTTTGCATAAGCCTTTTGTCTAGTAGGCATCTTGATTGCCTTTAATTTGTAGGATGTTATAACTCCATGCCCAATGGAATGTATTTGTAGCAGTCTGATGCCCTTCGTTTTACTCTTATCTTGTTGATCCACATATTAAAATTATTTTAATCCATTTATATTTCTATGTTACCAATCTTAATCTCATTTGCAGTCTGGGAGTGACTCTTGGAGTGATAAAAGTGATCATTTTGCTATTAAATATTTAGCTAATAAACCTATTACTAATGGATGGGTTACTCGGTGATTATTGCTACTGTAGAATTTCGATATCACCATCAAAGATCGACCTGGAAGAGAGAATATTGTCACAGAATTCCTGTCTAGCGTACCCAAAACAAATGATTCTTTGACAGTTGAAGACCAATTTCCAGACGAACATATGTTTGCTGTCACTCCTAAGCCACCTTGGTACGCTGATGTGGAAAATTATTTGGCAGCCAGAAAACTCCCAGCACACATATCATCAAGGGAAAGGAAACTGATCATCCAACGCAGTGCATGATTCACCTAGATTGGTGGATATCTTTTCCACACAGGGGATGATCTCCAGATCCGAATATGTGTGAGAGATGATGAAATCTATGACATACTAAATGAAGGTCATGATGAACCCTACGACGGACATTTTGAATACCGCAGGATTGGGCATAATATCTTTAAAATGGGATATTATTGGCCCTGAATATTTAAATACTCGAAGAAATATGTCCAGGACTATGACATTTTTCAAAGGATGGGTTGACCATGCCAAGATGATGAAATTTCCCTGCAAGAACAAGTAGTCGCAGAACCCTTCGAGAGATGGGCACTAGACTTTGTTGGCCCCTTCAACCCAAAGTCAAATTAGAAGGCCTATATACTCGTTGCAACAGACTACATGACCAAATGGGTAGAGGTAGAATCCTTGTCAAATGCAACAGCGGAAGCAGTCATTAAATTTCTTTTCAAATTATTTGTACGCTACGGATTACCCAGGACAATTACCATATTAAACATAGAGTTACTTCCCCATACCACCCATAGGAAAATAGGCAAGTATAAAGTACCAATAATGTCTTGGAGGAAATTTTGACAAAAACATTCTCAACAAATCGTCAGAATTGGGAAACCAAACTTCCAAACGCCTTATGGTCTTATCGTACAACATGGCATAACACCACTGGTTAATATCAATATAATTTAGTCTATGGTAAAGAACCTATCTTTCCAATTGAGTTTGAGATCAAGACTCTAAGGATGGCCCAAGAAATTGGATTGGATCTTACAGAAGAAAATAAACAACACCTACAACAACTCAATGAGTTGGACGAAGCATGATTGTTTTCCTTGCAGGACACAATTGTTATTCAACAACATAAAACTAGCTGGAATGATAAACATATCAAGAAGAAATCCTTCCAAAAAGGTGATTGGAAGCTTATTTATGACTCCATATTTCAGGATTTTCCTAGAAAATTACAGACAAGGTGGTTGGGATCATATGAAATCAATGAAGTACGCAACAATGGCACTATCACTTTAGTTACCATCGATGGGTCTGGTTCTCCTTTCCTGGTAAATGGACATCAACTACGACTCTACCATCACTTGCCTTCAAAAGAATCCTTCTACCAAGAAGTAAGTAAGGACCCTACTGTTCATATTTTAGCTAGCTGGGAAGGTAACCCAACAACGTCAACTTCATAAATGATGATTTTTATCAGCATGGTACATATTGTATATATTTTTCTTTATAGATTTGATTGAGTTTTAGTGTTTTTAGGAAATTCACTTGATGAAATAAAAAAACTAGAAAGATGACTGTAATTAGCACTATTTTTTGTTCCTTTCTCATATCATCACTTCGCAAAAAAAATAGTAAATACAAAGCCTATTTTCACAGAAGATGAACATTACCGTTGTTGTTCGTTTAAAACAATACGATTGTTGTTCCTTTGAAAAGAACAACTATTGTCACCTTTGCGCGAATTATGTTCCCTTCCCGTGATTTCTCATTCCTTTAAAATAACGATCGTCGTTCTATATATTATATTGTTCCTCCCTTTATAGTGCTTAATGTTCCTTTTTTGGATAGTGTTGTTCATTTGAAAGAAACAACTGATGTTCCTTCTATGTTTTTTTATTGTTGTTCCTTTTTCTCAAAAGTCATGATTCTTTGTGAACAAAGCATGTCATTATGCCAAGTCACTTCTTTGGATATGACCTTCACTAATGCATTTTCATCAGCACTAGTTCTAATTTATCCTTTTATGTGGATCATTTAACATACCTTAGAAAACTATTTTTGGATTAATTTTTCTGAATTATCTTAAATTTTGTTCACAATTCATTAACCACCATAATTTGTTTCTTTCCCCTATATATCTACGTATACTTGAATGATAATTTATTTCATATCATAATAAGGAATATCAAACACATTATTACTTGGCATTTTTACACTTCTTACGCCATCCCTCACTCTTAAGCAGTAGATGAGCCTCCCTTGATAGAGCCTAAAAAAAATAAAAATTCAAAACAAGATAAAGTTTTCAATAAAGTAATAAAATTATCCCACAAAGGATAGGGGGTGTTAATCATGATCCAACCTACCACGATCATCAGATAATAACATAAGTGACATTCCCACTATGGCTACCACACCAGGGCAATGGCCTTTGGCATTTTTCCCGTCAGAGGACAAGAAGTCTCATCACGAGCCGACTTGTTCACTTAGGTTACGATCTAGTGAGTGTCATTATCATCATCTAGATACCGAACCAGGATAATGGTCTTCTTGGGAAAAGACAATTCAAACTATTTATTAAGGATACGGGCTCATCTATGAGTTAAAAGGCAACCCTGTCGAGGCTATGGACACCTGCTGGCAGTAGTGACTCTTCCTGTGGTATCGAAGTTTACCTTAAACATGCCAAGATTTTATGTGTTCTCGTATCTCATTTTCTAAACAATTAGGTTATCATTCCTGCTCTATCCAACAAACAAGGGAAAGTAACAACATTATGATATGTGGAATTATTTTTTAAAAACACATGAACAAATTTAAATTTATTCAGAATATTTTTCCCCAAACGGTTTTTGACATAAGTATGTTCCCACAAAAAATGATGATTGTTCATAATTATTACTAAAGTGGTTTTTGAAAATTCATTAATGATTGTCTTTCGAGCGGCGGCATAGTAATCACACTACACCAGAACTATATTTTCTAGTAATCACATTTTTTTTATATATACATAGTGTTGTTCTATATTTTCTATTTCCAATGTTTCAAAAGTTTGTTGAGGTAAGTTGCAGAAAGGAACGATAGTAGTCATCACCTGCTCACAGAAAATATGTGTGGCCGAAGTGTGCATCAGGAGACAAAACTACTACAGGTAGCTGAACAGGCAAGAGAAATCTTACACCGGCTGGGCTGGACAGAGTAATTCAACCGATTGTAAGGATATGACAGGAACATCGCGCTTGAATGCTTTTATAACTCTTAGGGAGGGGTCTCCATGGTTCGAGATATATGAATTCCATTCACTGAGGAAATTGTAGCAGAGGTTACATGCCTCCCTAGCATAGGCATATAGTGTACTGGAAGATATGCAATGCTCAAAGAAGCTGTAGAATATATCATAGATCCTGGAGAGGAACTTGATAAAAAGGGAAAGGGACTGTTGGTGTCCAAGTATGAATGATTTATTCACCCTTTTCCTACATTAATTTATCAATCTAGGTGTGTATCCTTTCAAGGCAACGTGCAAGATATATGCAGGGGAAAGAATACAATTCATCTTGGCCAAGGGTTCACGATTAAGATTCAAAGCATTATTGTCAACTGAATTAACTACAACTTCTTAAAGGTACTCATAAGAATCACACACTGTAACAACAATCATAAACTAAGGAAGTAACATTGTAACAACAAGCATAAGTTGATAAATAGCACATTGTAACAGCAAGCATAAAACTGATAAATAACACACTATAACAACAACATAAAAATAATAAATAACACACACAGGAAGACACGACACCTGATTAGAAGAGCAGGCCCAACTCTCTGATCAGGGCTGCACTGGTCACAACGAAGATGAAGACAACAAAATAAGTAGTATTTTATAAATATGAAAAAGGTTATTACAATATCAATGGGGACACCCCCAGTTACAGGAATAAACTATCTTTTATACATCAAAATGGAGAACAACCTCTTTCCCAAAAACATGGTAACCGTATCCCCAAAAATATGCATTAGTTGGAACGACACTAGTACCAGATGGACAGGATCAGTGAAATGCCCAAGGTGGTTCAGAGATCTATGACTCTAGCTGCGTGGCCTCTTTATGGATTGGTTATTGCTGTGAAGAGAGGATCTATTGTGGGATGAAGCCTTGGTCCTGTTCTCCAAAAGTTGTGGTCAAACACTCATTTTAGTGCTGCAAATAGGCAAAACTCCGCAAATTTTACTTCATTAATAAAATATTCCAATAGATAAGGTAGGGGTAATTACCTCACAGATTTAGCATAGTAATCATAGGTAAATAAGTGTAAAAAGGTCAAAAAGGTAATGGAAATGTAGCAGAAATATAGCTTGATTTGGTGCCCAACATCTCCCCCCAACTAGCCTTCTGCATGCCCTCATGCAGTTCGCTGCTTCCGTGGGTCTGGATTTCACTGATTGTTGGCTTCCTGAAAATGGACGAGATCATATTCTTCAACCATCTCTGTTCCTGGAACTTTAAAACCATCTGAGAGGTGGATGTCTTCCCACCAATCTTTCGGGATGATATACACTGGAGTGTAATCTTCTACTACCATCCAAATAGTGGGAAACTGAAACCGGAGTCCCATCCATTGGATCTTGCTTGTTTGGACACATGCCACATATCTGGGCACTCTGGGGAGTAGCCGTGCAAAATTTGGTGCCCCAAAAGGTTCCCTGTTCCAGACAGTTGTAGGTGTCATCATCCACCTTTTCTGACAACAATCAAGGGCTTCTTCATGAAATGTGACTATTTTCTTAACGCAAAGATCAAGGCACCATTTTTGTGCCCTCATCATTTTGTCTCTATTCACCTCAATTCCCAAAAAGGTGTTGTGTTTATTGAACATGGTGACTGACCTCTCAGGTTCTCCTCTTACCATAAATAACTTTGTAACCTGGTTAGATTCAAATGTGTTAAAAGGATTTTTGCGAGCTGATCTAGTTGAAAGTGTAAGAGGTGAGGGCTCTTAAATGGATGTATCCCACATACATGACCAGATTGAAGTCTCTGTCTAGGTGCAACATATATCCATGTAGGTAAAATTCACACATCAAATGCTGAGTTGGCACGTCATGGTACCTCATTATTCGGAGGAATTGTACACCATTTTCTATCTTATAACTAATCTCATTTTTTATGCTCTCCATGCAGAATAGAAGAAAAAGTTCATGTAAGAATAAAGAATAACTAGAAGCAGGGGGGTGACATGCCATCACCTCTTGCGCCAAACTAAAAATCTTCTTTTTATCTGTTTTCAGCTCTGCCACTTGCTTTTCTAGCTGCTCCATCTTGAGCTGCTACTTCACATGCATTAATATCATGATGTCCATATGCTCCACATATTCGAAAATAGTTGTGGAGGCTCATTCCTGTGTTCTTCTGATCTCGTTTTGATACTGAATCGTAGTAGATTTCCAAGTCTGCACTTTGACCATTAAAGCATTCTCACGGTCTTCAAACAATCGCTTGACTAGGTTTGTTTGAGTAGTAGCAGAGGTTATGGCTGCCTGGTCCATCTGAGTCTCTATTTCTACTCCTATGGTCTTGGACTTCCTAGCTTTCTGCTTGTATTTCTTCATCCTCTCCTATAATTTGTGTACCTGTTTCCTTAGTTTCCTAACCTCCATATTAAGCTGCATTGTCTCCTTAAATTGTGGCTGATGTTTTTGTTTGACTGGGAGTCTTACGATCTTCTCGCCTAGTTCTTCCATTGGCTCATTCGTCGAGACCACTTCGCTTGGTCCCTCCTCTTCACCTACAACTATTTCCTCTTGTTGCTCATTCTCTAGGACTAGTGGTGTCCTTGCGAGATGCTCTCCTTATAATGTATCTATTTGAGTATCATCCACCCCACACAGTTGTGGCTTTTGTGATAGAATTGGAGGAATGGCGAGATCTTCTTCTGTGTGCCGAAGGGAATGAGTTCGCCTTTCTCCTCTTGGAATAAAGGATAAAAAGTGGAACTGGCAGGGATTTTCAATATTTGGTCTCGAGGTCGACGTTGGTTCTTGTGGTTCAGTGCCAACCTCACACCCTAGTTCTCCCAGCAGTTCTTCCATGGGCTCTATGGTCAGGGTGTTCATGACCTCTTCTTCCTTCTGGTTATCCTCCTCCATCGACTCCATGGTGAAAGGAGGTTCCTGTGGAGTATGCTTAGTCACAATATCGACTAATTCACCCACTCATGTCTTTTGTGACCCCACTTTTGTAGTTGTCATGCTATCAAATTGCTCTGCTAGTTCCACAGACGAGACTGGTTCTTGTGGGGCAGCCTCAACCATGGTACTAATGCACCTTTCTATGTCAACTTCCGCATCTTCCATTAGTTCCATGTTTTCATCTTTCTCTTGGGGAGCAGCCTCTTCTTCAAATGCTTCAGCTTCCATATCCATATCTTCTAGTTCCTCCTGGTCAACATAGTCATCTTCTCCTCCATGTTCCTCCTCTGTGGCCTCTGGTTCATCTTCCTTAGTAGCCACAGTGGCTGCTACTTCTTCCTCTGTGGAATCCTAAAACATTTCCCATGGTATTGGGATTTTCCTGATGGAATTCATTACTAACAGTTGAACCAGCCCATGGTGGGTGATGGTTGCCAATACCTGTCGTGACTCCTGAGCCGGATGTACTATTAGGTGAAGGCTTCTCAATAAGAAATAAGGCACATTCAATGAGAAAGCCTCCTCTTGGGGAAATCGTAGGTGAGTTAGTATTCGGAGATGGTATTTGAATATGGTGGAGTATCTCCCTTTGCAAGTCATATATCTCATGACGAATTCTGCTACTTTCTTCCATGGATGTGGCAGTGAATTTCGGTCGTATCTTCTACCCTTCTACACAATGCTTTCTCCTACCTGTAAAAAGGCTTCGGAAAACTCTGGAAGGACAAACCTTCTTGAAAACCATCATTGTCCATTTTGAGGGAGTCCGCTGACTTCTGCGATGGCCTCCTCTGTCACAGGAATTTCAATTCCGCGAACCCGAGAGCTTCCTTCTCTCAAGTTGAGTGCGAATTTTGTCGCAATTTCTTCATTCTACGCTTTCAATCTGTCAAAGTAAACATTCCATCCCGCATTCTCAAAGACCTGCCATACCTCCTGATTGTTCCGAACTCTCATTGTATCTTCAGGTTCATGGTGCACAGATCGTCCAGCCATTGCTGCAGAGGCGGAGTCACCACAATGAATACAGTTAGCTGGTAGGGGAAAATGACAGGGCTCCAAACCGTTGGCAACTGAAATAACGTCATTTCACTTTTGGGGACGGTGGATAAAACAACGTTGGTATGTTTGGAAATGATGACAGATTATGGTGGTACTATCAGAAATTAAATGTAGCGTGTTGGGGAGGTGACTGATTATGACTCTGCACGTACAAGTATGCATTTCGACATATCAAGCTATGATTACAGAGTATCAAAATCATTAGATTTTTTTTTATGAGGATCGTGTGTCATAAATGTTTTTTTTGGTATTCTATCATTTGTTATGATGGTTCCCCCCCCCCCAACTTAATTACAGCCATCCACGACACGTTTTGATGTCTTTTTGGAATATTTTAATTAAATCCATAAAAGTCAATGAAGATGTACCTGGGGGACTACCTTATGGTGGAGTAGCAGAAAAAGGTTTGACAGAGTAATGACAACAGGGTGTAATGGCAGCAAGGAGTAACAACAAGAATGAGTAGCAACAATGAAAGGATAAGATGATGGTGGAGTAGCGGCATTTGCGGAGTAACGGCACCGGTGGAGTAATGGCAGTTGCGGAGTAACAACACTGGCGGAGTAACGACAGTTGCAGAGTAACGGTAGTTGTGGAGTAACAACAACTATGGATTAATGGCACCGATGGAGTAACGACAGTTACGGAGTAACGGAACTGACGAAGTAACGGAAGATGTGGAGTAACAGCACTTCATCCAGTAATCAGTGCACACTAGTGGAGTAACAACAATGTCTTTATAGCAGCACTGGTGGAGTAATAGTGCCAAGTGTTACATTTTTCCTAGTCATATTCGTTTGTTATTCCTGCAAAAATACAAACAAGTAAGAAATAACAAATTTTTTTTTTTTTTAAGGCAGAGTGAGAGTGTCCTTCATTCCAATAATCATTAAATCAGATGAGTCAAAGAGGTGTTTGACAAAGGCATTTCTAGAGGCTGGACGGTGTTCGTTTACTAAGAACGAGGTATGATTCTCATCTATTGTAATTAATCTAACCATTCCATTGTCGAACACTGCATCCACTTGGTATGGCCCCATCCAGCGAGTGCAAAGCTTGCCTTTGAAATCCTTAAATCGGGAATCATAAAGTAATGCCCAATATCCCACATGAAACACCTTACTTTTGATAAATTTATCATGCCACTTCATTCTCTATTGTTGAACAACAGTGGTCTTCTAGATAGCTACTAACCGAATCTCGTCCAACTCATTCAGTTGTTCCAGTCGGTGTTTTTGTGCTTCTGATGGATCTAGGCCTACTTCTAGAGCTGTCTTGAGTGTACTGATCTCAAATTCCACTGGAAACAAGGGGACTTTCCCATAGACTAATTCAAATGGTGAAAACCCAATTGTGTTTCTCCATGTTGTTCTGTATGCCCATAAAGCCTCTGGAAGTTTCTGTGCCCAGTCCCGACGATGAATTGCTACTATCTTTCTCAATATATTTTCCAACACCTTGTTTGTGCTTTCTACTTTCCTGTTCGCCTGGGGGTGATAGGGGGTTTTCACTCTATGTTTGACTCCATATTTTTGCATCATCTTTCCTATCATGTGAGATGTGAATTGTGATCCTCCATCCAACACAATTTCCCTTGGAGTACCGTATCGGGCAAAACTTTCTTCAAAAATAAAGTCTTCCACTACTTGTTTTGTTTCTCTTGTGACCGCTCTGGCTTCCACCCATTTAGTTACATAATCAGTGTAGACCAGGATGTAAGATTTCTGATGAGAAGGTGGGTTGAAGGGTCCAACAAAATCAATGGCCCATTTCACAAATGGTTCAAGGACTATCTGGGGCTGTAGAGGCATTTCATCTGCTTTCCTAGGTTGTCCCATCTGTTCGCATCTATCACACCTTTGGACATAGTCTCAGGCATCATGAAAGATGGAGGGCTAGTAATATCCCATTTGCAGCACTTTGTGACCTGTTCTTTTATCTACAAAATGTCCTCCACAGGGTCCATCATGTGTAGCCTTCAGTATCTCATAGATGTTATCTTCTACCACACAACATCGAGTCTATTGTTCATCCCCTGTATGAAAGAGATATCCTACCATCCATGAATATCGGGTACTCTGGTGAATAATCTTCCTTTTCTCTTTATATGACAGATGACGAGGCACCTTCCCTGAAGCAAGATAATTAGCAATATCTGCATACCACGCAGTGTTAGAAGATACTGCAAAAAGGTGTTCATCTGGGAAATTATCTTCAATTGGTGTATCCTTACCCTCATGTTCTATCCTAGATAAGAAATCTGCAACCACATTGTCCTTCCCTAGTTTATCTACTATTGTGATATCAAATTCTTGTAGTAGCAAGAGCCATCTTGTGATACGACCAGGGGTAACATGTTTATTCATTAAATACCTGATAGCTGCATGATCAGTATGCACAAAGGTAGGATACCAGGTAATGTAGTGCCAGAATTTATTGATGGCATAAATGATAGCAAGGAACTCTTTCTCAGTCACTGTGTAGTTTAATTCAGCAGGAGCCAAATTCTTACTAACATAGTAAACTATGTATGGTATTTTGTCCTCTTGTTGTCCTAATACTGCACCAACCACTGTTTGGGAAGAATCCATACGAATTTGAAAAGGTAATGCCCAGTCTGGCCCTCTAAGGATTGGAGCGCTACAGACCAATTCTTTAATTCGCTTAAAGGCTATATCACAGTCTTCTATTCACACAAAATCTGAATCTTTTGTTAGCAATTGAAAAAGTGGATGTGCCACTTTAGCAAATTTTTCCATAAAACGCCTGTAATAATCAGCACAACCAATAAAACTGTGTACCTGCATGGGCATTTTGGGTGTCGAGAAATGCTTAATTACCTTTTTCTTTGCTGGGTCCATCTGGATTCCTTCAGCTGAGAGAAAATGTCCCAGAACAATTCCTTCTTCCATCATCATATGACATTTTTCTGTACTCAACGAGACACATGCTTGTATACACCTTTCGAGAACTTTTTCTAAATTTTCCAGCCCTTCAAGAAATGAATCCCCATATGGAGTAAAGTCATCCATGTAGATTTCAACACTATCATCTCTCAAATCAAAGAAGATTCCCAAAATTTCCCTGTGGAACGTTGCAGAAGCATTACATAAGCCAAAAGGAAGGACCCGATATGTGAATGTTCCCCAGGGGCATGTGAAAGTGGTTTTATCCTGATCTTCAGGAGCTATCTGGATCTAGTTATACCCACTAAACCCATCTAGAAAGGAAAAAAACTTTTTGCCATCCAATCTGTCTAGAACTTGATCAATAAATGGCAAAGGGAAATGATCTTTCTACGCTGCCTTATTTAATTCTCTATAATCCATGCATATTCGCCATTTACCATTTTTCTTTGGGACCATTACTAATGGGGAGACCCATTGGCTATCTGATATGGGGTAAATAAAACCTACATCTAGTAATTTCTGAAGTTCTTCTTTCACAATATTTTTCAGTGCGGAGTTCATCCTTCTCTGAGGTTGTCTCACAGAACGACAATCATCCTTAATGTATATATGATGGGTGTATGAATTAGAAGGGATCCATTTCATATCTGTATAATCCCAGGCGAAGGCCTCTTTGTGTTTCCGAAGGACATAAACAAGTTGCTTCTTCTGGGATTCTGACAGGGTTGGATTAATATTCAGGGTTTTCCTTGGTTCTAGTTCTACTGGGACACTTTCACTGGGTGCATCAATAGGTAGCGACTCTGATCCTTCTGTTGTTTCAATTGTTTCCTGAGTCTCACAGCTTAGGATAGATTCTAGGAATTGTTGATGTGTTTCAGAAAGGGAGCAAGGATCATCCATAAAACAGGTGATTACATCATCTTCTGATTCTATTTTCAACTGAAGGGCTTGTCCAATAGTGAGAACTGGCCTCAATTCCTCATTTTTTGTTTCAGGCTCTTTCCTAGGTAAGATTTTCTTGCTTCCCACTGGTTTTATGGATGGGTTTGGTTCTGCAGGTGGGTATAACACTAAGTTCTTAATGTTGTGCCCATTGGAAATAACTATGTGCCCTGATCGGCACCCAATGTAAGCATCTGCAGTAGCCAGCCATGGTCTACCCAATATCAAAGGATGGCCACCCACCGAAGATTGCATCTGTAAGACCATAAAATCTACGGGATAGTGCCATGAATCTACTGAAATTGTGTACTTGAATCGTTCCACACAATCTTCCAAACTCTCGTCTTCTTTTTGTGTGAACTTGAAAAGTTCTTCCTTAATTTTCCGGGATTTATAGTAATCCTGGTATTTTTCCAGAAAATTTGTCTGCATATCATCCCATGTGGAAATAGTGCTTCCTCCAAGGCCCATGAACCATTGCAAAGCCATCCCTTTTAATGTAGAAGGAAATTTTTTTAACTTTTGGGCTTCCGTTGTGTAGTCATACCCTCGACACACTATGTCGAATTCGAATAGAAATGTGTCGGGATCTTCTGAAACAAGCCCATGAAAGTTTGGTAAGGCTGCTAATGGAATAGGCTTAGTGGGTGCACCAACTACCAGGTTTCCAATTGGAAAGTTGATAGTGGAGGTTGTGGGAGCCATAAATATCTTCCAATAATCGTTGGGTATTTCACCAGACTCTGTAGGAGATGGTTGAGGCTTCCTTACCCCTTGGATCCAAGTTTATTTAGCAACACTTCCCCAGTCCCTTGGTAATGAAAATACTCCTTCAATCCCTTCTTCTACATTCTGATGACTTGATCCATCGACTACAACCTTCTCTCTCTTGTTGGAGTGGTCTGACTCTATCGAGGATCTTCTTGCGACCTCTTCCCCCTCTGTTGCCAGCATAAGATTTCCTTGGTCAGGTATTCCACTAGATGTTTCTTCAACATCTAGAGGGATCTAATGTGTTGTATCACCCAAGAATGTTGTAGAAAGAACTGGTTGATCTACTGATTTTTCGTCAGACTTCACTCTTCGTGCCCTTGGTCTCACAACTGTGCGAGATGATGTTTCTAATTTGGCCCTTTCTATAATCTGTTGGATGAAGGTATTTCTTCCCAAATCTGATCCTCCCTTATTTGGGGCTTTCCCTCTGCCCCCGTTAATTGGTTCTTTGTTCATACAAGTGTTGGTATGATGGAGGGTCTTGGAATGAACCTACAATGCTTTAGTCTTGAAGTAAGGTGTCAAAGGACCATTCCTTCCCCAAGAAAAAATATCTTATGAAAAAGAAAGGCAGCTAAAAAAAAACAAGAATCTAGGGTTCAGGGTCCAGAGCAGGGCGTCAAAGGATTCTTCCCTCCCCTGGACAAGAACAAAAAACACCACAGAAAAGACTTGATACTTTTCAAGCCTGAAGAAGGGTGTCAAAAGACTCCTCCCTCCCCAGGGTAAAAGCTAGAGTTTCAAAAAAAAAAAAAAAAAACACAAGGGTTTGAAAGAAATAAACCTTTAACTCAGAATTTGGAGCAGGGTGTCAAAAGACTCCTCCCTCCCCAGGACAAGAGATTGACAAAAGAAAAAATAAAAAAAAATATCTCCTATGCTTAGGACCTGAAGTAGAGTGAGAAAACGCGTTCTCTCCCCAGGATGAGAGATTGACCCTCTGGTTGGTCTGTATCGTTGTCTTGCACCTTGTTAGCCTCCCCAGCAATGGTGCCAAAATATTAGTGTCCAGGTATGAACGATTTATTCACCCTTTTCCTACATTAATTTATCAATCCGAGTGCGTATCCTTTCAAGGCAACGCATAATATATATGCAGGGGCAAGAATACAATTTGTCTTGGCCAGGGGTTCACGATTAATATTCAAAACATTATTTTCAATTGAATTAACTACAACTTATGAAAGGTACTCATAAGAATCACACGTTGTAACAACAATCATAAACTAAGGAAGTAACACTGTAACAACAAGCATAAGTTGATAAATATCACACTGTAATAGAAAGCATAAAACTGATAAATAACACACTGTAACAGCAGCATAAAAATGATAAATAACACAAACAGGAAGATGAAACACCTAATCAAAAGAGCGGGCCCATCTCTCTGATCAGGGCTATGCTGGTCACAACGAAGATGAATATAGAAAAATAAGTAGTATTTTATAAATCTAAAAAAGGTTTTTACAATCTCAATGGGGACATCCCCAGTTACAGGAATAAACTATCTTTTATAAATCAAAAGGGAGAACAACCTCTTTCCCAAAAACATGGTAACCGTATCCCCAAAAATATGCATTAGTTGGAATGACACTAGTACCAGATGGAAAGGATCAGTGAAATGCCCAATTTGGTTCAGGGATCTGTGACTCCAGCTGCGTGGCCTCTTTATGGCTTGGTTGTTGCTATGAAGAGAGGATATGTTGCGGGATGAAGCCCTGGTCCTATTCTCTAGAAGTTGTGGTCAAACACTCATTTTAGTGCTGCGAATAGGCAAAACTCCGCGACTTTTACTTCATTAATAAAATATTCCAATAGACAAGGTAGGGGTAATTACCTCACAGATTTAGCATAGTAATCATAGGTAAATAAGTGTAAAAAGGTCAAAAAGGTAATGGAAATGCAGCAGAACGATAGCCCAATTTGGTGCCTAACAGGGACTTAACCCCAGCGCTCTCAGCTAGCCATGAAAATAACTGGCAGGTGTAATACAAAGGTATATCACATACGACGGAAGGTACAGTGTGATCTGAACACGCCACCTCAAACTCTTAGCAACACTCAAACAACGGTTAGTAATCAATTTACCATTCTTTCTAAATGCCATGTTACATTAGGTTTCTATAAGAACACAGAAGGCCAAAGATCATGTTACTATCATTAGCCACCATGGATTAGTAAAATTGATAGTAAATAATCCCCTGAGTTAAACTCAGATAACTTGTAGTGATCTTATCAAGGCCAATAGGCCTCTACAACTAGAACAACCTGAATTACATCATGAAAACCCACCATAGAGAATAATTGAAGTAGCAGAGGAAGGGTAAGCTACTTCCCAAATGGAAGTTCCATTTCCTCAACTTGAAATTGAGGCAGACCCCATCCAATTGGTAGAGACTCAGACCTCACAGGTAGTGGCATCAAAGAAAAAGAGAAAAAGGACAATTGATGTCCCTAAAACCCCCACTGAGAAGAAAAGAAGAAGAAAAGGGATGACACAACCTAGAGAAACCCAAGAAATGATACAGATAGAGAAGTCCTCGTAGGAAAACATTCAGGAAATCGGATAGATAGAACAAACCCCACAAGAAAGAACTCAGGAAAATACCCAACCATCACTAGAACACCTCATAGAACATTTTTTCAAAATTTATGAGGTAGAAGTGGCTCAGGTTCTAGGGAATTTAGGGACATCAATTGACAAATACACAAATAGGCTCGAAGAACACCTAGCACCAGCTTCTTATTCAAAACCTGTTGTGGACCTCCCTAACATAGAGATGCCATGCCCAGAAGATACAGCACAAGAAGAACCTCACAGTGAGGTAAATAACCCTGTAATGCAATAAAATCACATAGAAGAAACATAGGAACAATTATTGACTGATCAAGGTGAGGAAAACCCTAACATTTAACAAAAACAAAAAATAGGAAAAATCCATAGCAGAATCAAAAAGTTAAAATAGGAAAACAATTTGTTGAAAAGAAGGGTTAAAAGGATTAAGGTGTTAAAGAAAAAAGTTGGAAGAATCAAAGAAATTATTAAATAATTCAGAAAACAATTGGAGCAAGATGACAAGGCCTATGAAAGAAAGAAGACCAAAAGGCCTAGAACATAGGGAAGGAACCCTCTTCCTAGGAGGACAATCCATACAAGTTTTGTAGGAACACAAATAGAGTTGCATGTCCCTGAAGAGACAACAGAGATGGAACCTCAGACTGAGATTTCAGCAGCAGAGGAAGAAACTATTCAAAATGAAGAAGGGATTCCTTTGGAAGCACATGAAATGAAAGCTCAACCAAAAATTTCAGAAGGAGAAGCTTCTCAATATGAGGAAGTGATTCCCACAAATTTTCCTGCTCCTCTAGAGACCACTGATGTAGAAACCCAGACATATGTCCCAACAATAGAAGAAACATCCTGTCAAATTGAAGAAGCATTTTAGTCTCCTAAACAGAGTGCCATCATTGATAGATTGGAAATAGAGTTGGTGCAAACCAAACATACCTTAACACAGTGCAAAAGTGAGATGGTCACTATGGCAGGACATCGAAAATTTGTTAAACATCCTAAGACATTTTCAGCAACAGAAAACAAAACGTTTGTTGAGCTCACCAGAGTCAAAGGGAAGGTGAAGAAGGTACAAAACCAATTAGATAAAGCTTTGGAGAAAATAAAAGAAATTTATGATGTCTATACTGATGCAATAGATTGCAGGGCTCCTGCTACTAATTATACCATGTTCTTGTTAGATCATTATTTGTCGCTGAGAGCAAAAGCTATTAGAGTAGGTAAACCAATTAAATTCACCACTATCTCTGAGTTTGTTTCATGTTTTAGAGAGAAGGAAGAGAAAGTGAAATACTTTATGTGTGAGTTATACCTACATACTACATAACTTCATCTTGGAAGATAATAGGAAAGAGAACCCTAGCCCTTTTATTGGGGACATACAATTCCAAGATAATATAGTGGGAAAACCCACCTATGGACTACACTAGGGTTCAATCGTGTAGGAAGAAATAACCGTCTAAAGTCTCCTACTTTTAACAAATATCCTGAAAATACCCCACATTCATGCATAAAATACAAAGTATAAGGATTTTCTAGTCTTACGTTAAACTCTGCGTTCGGTGTTGATCCTTCTGCGTTCGGTCACTTCTTGACTGCAAGTCTCCTCCCAAGGTTGACCCACATTCACCAAAATACAAACAAGAAACTACAAACATGCATTATATATATGAATTAGTGGGTTAGATGTCATAACAAAATGTAAATCAAACATAAATATTGAACACATCATATGGTGGGACAGAAAATGTACTTCTTTATATTAATCTCACAAAGTTACTTACAATATGAGATCAGCAATTTCTCCTCGAACTCGGTCCTAGGCTCCTCTTCACCAAGCTCCAACTTATTCCACATATCCTTCTTCTCTCACACTTCTCTCTAGAGAATGGGCATAGGCTTATGGATGAGGAAAAAGGAAAGAATAGGGAATTCTAGCTCAAAACTCACAATGTGGCTGCAAATTCTTGGGGCAAGGGGGGAAAGTGAAATGGGAATAGTTTCATTGTTGCTATGTTTCTCCTTGGAATGAGACCTCACAACCTCTTTTTGTATGAAAAAAATAGTGTTACTCAGTTGGGTGATGATCTATAGGCAGTGGATTAGTTGGGAAACTACCCAATAGCCCGTAATCTCAATGAATCCCTTGCAACTTTTTATTTTTTGCAACTTTTGTGGGCATACGTAGGTTGTAATGGTGCATCTAGCATACATATGTGGGCATTAGTGGTGCAGATAGTGTACATACAAGGGAAGTAGTGGTGCAGGGCGCGTACATCTTCAAAAATAGTGTTTTTAATAAGAGTTATTTAGTGTTGGCCTGGTAAAAATAGTAAGTAAGATGGCCTGATTCCAGTTATGCATGTATGGTGAAATTTAGGGTTATAACAGATGCCCCCTAAAGTGTGAGGTTATAAGAGAATTTGATGGCATATATACATTACAAATCTTCACCAACATACGAAGCGAGTGAGCCCAGGACCAGAGTTCAGGAGGTGCCATCTGCAAAATAACAATTGTCTCACCGAGGCGGGCATACCCATGCTCGGGATGAAATAAATCATGGATTATAATCAAATACACTGCAGTTCCATGCCATATAACTATATAAAGTGTATCCATGAGCAATACACAACGGATCTACATCTCAAAATCAAATATATACATGTATAGTATCCATCTTCAAGAAGCCAATGATGCATGATGGCTAGAGATGAGGTCTTCAGAGATAGAGAAACAAATTCAAGATCTTCAAAACTCGGGTAGGAGTGTAATGTGAGTGTATGACTTCACTACCGAGAGGTCTTCGATGGCTTGTCAGGGAACAGACAAGAGGATCTCGGTGATCAAGTATAGAACTTCATTGATTTTGAACAAGGACTTGATTGGACTTTAGGGATGGTCGGGAATGAGGTCAAGAGACAAACCACAGAAAGGATGACTCAAGTTGGGTAAAAGTTCCCTTGGACAATAGCACAACTCAGGCAGCATGACATTGACATAAGTTCATGATGTAGGAGGCAACGCAAACTCTCCATGTGTTTGGAAGGATAACCAAACAGAGGAGGACATAACTCTATGTTATGAGAACAACTTCCTAAGGTTATATTAAATGAAAAAGCTAGAAAAATAGACGGAAGGATGTTCTTTTTACAAGGGCAACTCATTGTGCTGCCATAAAAAGAAAATACTTTTCCCATCCTCTTTTTGGGGTATATTTGATTTTTTTGTCTGTTTCAATATTTTGGAGAGCTTGAAAAAGAATAAAAGAATGATACATTACAAAGGAGGAATGAGTGTCACAAGCATACTAGTTCCAAGAACAAGGAACACAATAATGCTCATAGAAAGGAAACATGTGCATGGAAAGGACACTCAGGAAAATTCCTCCATGGGTCAAGGTGTCAGATCGCAGAGGAAAAGTGCTACAAGGGTTGTGTATAAGGCATGCTTCAAAGGTTTAGTCGAGAGCAACATGGAGATGACATTAGGTCAAAGATGCAAATATGTAACTATGATTAGCAAGACATGATGAAACCCCCTTCAATGTATTTTTTACGAGCCCAGAGAAGGAAAGATCGGTGGTTTTTCATTTTTAGAGAGTCTAAAAAAGCATAAAAGAAGACTCCACTGGGGTACCTTTTTCGAAGATAGTCTATTCGATTCGAAAAAGGGGTAAACTAGCACCAAACAAATGTCTATTCAAAACCATTTTAATGAGTGTGAAAAAGACAAGATCACTCGAAAATCATTTCAATTTTAAGGATTCTGAAAAGAGCTTAACTATGGACTCATTCCGTTTCTCTAGATTTAGTCTCCTTAGCCTGAAAAAGTAAAAATTACTTAGGAGAAATCTCCTAGTGAGATGAATCTCCCAAGGTGTACGTTTTTCCTCCTTAATCTATAGGCCACAAAAAGGGGAAAACTCATGCCAATAGATGTTTTTCTGAACCAATTAACGAGTGTGAAATAACAAGGTCACTCGTCAATCTTTTCACTTTTAAGGAGTCTGAAAAGAGATTAACTATGGACTCTATAAAGGATGTTCTTCTAGACCGGTTTAACATGTGTGAAGAAACAAGCTCACTCGACAATCTTTTCAATTTTAGGGAGTCTAAAAAGAGCTTAACTATGGAGTCCGTGGGGGTTCATTTTTCGTAAATTTAGTCCCTTATGCCCGAAAAAGGGTTAAACTTATACCTGAGAATACTCTTCTAGCGAAACGAAGCTCCTAGAGTATACCTTTGTTCGTACAATTGACCATCCAGACCAAAAAAGGGGTAAACTACCGCTGGATAGATGTTCCTTCAAATTTGAGTTTGACAAGTGTGAAGGGAAACAAGATCGCTCAACAATATTTTCATGTTTAGAGGGTTTGAAAAGGGCTTAAAAGAAGACTCATTTTTCGGAAGTCTCGAGGGTGAGGCCAAGAGTGATGACATATCAGACATGTGAAGGCTCAATATCATAATCAGGATAAGACTAAAAGAACTCTTGAGACTAAAGTCATTAACGATGGCATGGAAACCAAAATGCAACTAGGATCTACCTATTGCATCCATGTGAAGGTAGGCTCTACCACTAAATTATAACACTTCTAGAGTAGCACTGATGGTTCTGTGTCACAATTCGGTGGGATTGATCCTATGGTAAAGAGAAAAAGACAACGAGGCACAATAAGTGGAGGTGGAATCCTAACTTAAATGCACAAAGTTGGAAAAATGACTTTTTACCAGAGGACCTAAAAAGTTCCCCTTCTCCCAAAACGTTTTCCAAACCAAAAGTAAAGTGCATCGTAAAATCCAGTGAGAAACTCAAGAACCACGTTAAATTATTTTCAAGCCAGAAAAAACAACAAAAGGGGTCAAAAATGACAAAAAGGGCCAAAAAAGTCTATAAATAGAAGCCGACAGCTCATTATCACCATTGCAAATTGATATTTGACCAAAAAGCAAAAAACAACCCTTTGTTAAAGAAGTTAATTATGGGAGCTTTAGTGGATGAAGTGAACTTCCGCTTGGACCAAGTAAGTACAAACTATCTCCTCTTGCATTTCCATAGTTTTAGTTTGCATTAGTTTTGTTTTTTTGGGGGGCGCACACATTTAAAAAAGGTCAGCCCTACGTGTACACGGGATGTCCTAGGACAGCCCGCGTATGCCTGTGGGAAGAAAACAATCTTCTTGCTTCCATACGCGACTGTGTCCACTATAGCCCGCGTACACTCTCAAAGGTATGAAAAATTTAAAAATGAAATACTTAACTCTCCTTTGAACTTGCCATTTTGCAGAATGTGCGTCCATTGGAGAGAGAGGGAGCACGAGGACATTGATATATTGGTCGATGAGGACCCTACAACTATGGCCGCATTGAGACAATGCGGTTTGTGGAATTTTTTCCAGTGTCCATTCATGAGGGAACAACCTAGGATGCTGAATTCCTTGGTAGACTACTGGCATCCTAATGCTGAGGCATTTTTGCTCGAGGAGCAGTCGTTGACTCCAACAACTGAGGATATCTACTTTCTAACTAGCCTCTTGAGGAGAGGTGAACAAGTCAAGTTGTGTTCTTTTCCCGTCGGGCCTCACAACATTGCAGAGTTGATTGGGATACATTGTGAGGCTGGAACTGAGAAGGTCGGTTCTCAGGTGCCTATTAAAAAGATTACCAACCTATGACTAGAAGTGATAGTTTTACTCGTTGTGCGAATCACTAGATCCATGGATTTACATCGGGCCTCCTGGGCACACATACATTCTGCAGTGCAATGCTTGAATGGCGGAATATTCGACTGGAGCATGACCATGTTAGACTACATGAAGAGAAAACTCACAAAGTGTCATGGGAGAGACAACAAAAAATTTGGATTTGGGACCATTTTTTGCTCATTCTTATTCTTTGAGAGTACCTGGTCTCAGTCCATGAGAGAAGGTGCGAGGGCATGTGGCCTGCCTCCTAGTAGTGTGTAGATGGGAAGTTTTTCTTCCAGGACAAAGGGGAGGAAGGACCATAGAGGCCTTCGACAATGCATTTTTTGACTGGTGGACATGACAGATTTCGGCAATAGAGGACTACCCCTACACTGAGATGAACTTTTCCAAGGACCTGGACATGCCCATACCTCCTAGAGCAGAGCGAGGATAAATAGGTATGTTCATTTTTTAATGTTAATTAATTTTTCGTTTCTTTATATATATATCATTTTTATGGGAAACATAGTATATGACAACTATGTATCTGTTTATGTACATATGTGGTGCCAGTGCGTCCAACAGAGTTCTCGAGGACTAGGTGGCATCCTCGACCAAAGGCAGTACCATCCGTATCTGTTGAACCAACAACAATAATAGGGGGACCTCCAACCAAAGAGGCTGAGAGAGTTTTGAGACGGGTGGAGCAGAACCTCACCACGCTCAGTTATGCAGTCCCTATGGTAGAGATCAAGTATCTCCCACCATCGATGCAACCTCACGTAGTTGGGGTGCCATGCACCTGGGTCCAACTCGTCCATCATTTGGAAAATGTCATGGTTTACTACGGTAAGGCCAACAGGCCTCGCCCTTAGCTTAGGATGGACCACTTACATGTCGAAGGAATGTTTTGTACATTTTTGATGGCATAAGCCCCATGATGTGTACTGGATATGTATTTTTGAGGTGCTTGTGCCCACCTATGTACTCTGAAACTTTTGATATATATATGTGTGTGTGTGTGTATTTACATCTTTTTATGTCTTATGGATTACATTTATTTACAAATGTATTTACATGTGTATGTGTGTGATTTTTCTTACGTGTGTGCAATATGCCAATCTAATACTTGATTAGCTAAAGTATCTATCATTTGATTCAATCTCCTAGGAACATGGATATACGTAATGTAATAAAAACAACGTTCTAAGAGGTGTACCCTAAGGAATCATTGTTGGCACACAGGGGTATACCTAGGGTTCAACGCTTCAACAATGCACCAAAAAAACCTTAACTATCGACCCTTTTGACAACACCTGTGAAGCAGATGAAGTCTCACCCGAGGTAGAAGAAGGGGTGGTTGCAGGAATCATATGTCTTCAACCTTAGATGGGACATAGATCTTTGATTGTAACACCTTAACAGATCACTTAGTAGTTATAATTCATTAGTATTTAACCCTTGTTTACAACGCAGATAAAACCTAATAACAAAGAATCATAGTATTCACTCAGATCTAACACATCTAAGAACTTAGCACAAGGAAATAGATCAGATCTAGCATCTTATTCACATCATTAGGAACTAAGCTATCATATTCATCTAAGCACATATCATTACACTAATCATAAATCATATGAACAATAAAACATTCACAAGGCACAAAGAAACCATAATGCACAAAGAAACCACAACACAAGATATACGTGGTTCACCCCCAGCTTGGCGCTACATCCACCAACTCTTCTTCTTTATTGTCTTATGTTAATATTCTACATGCATAGAGCCTCAAGATCCTACTCTGCACAAGACAAGATATCAGCGCGCACTTCGTTAGATCCTACTTCCTCGAGCTAGGTCACAACACAAATCTTTTACATAGTCTCTATAGTCACTTTCACTTAGCTTTGCAAGTTCTCAACACAACATGCACAAAGAATTTACAATTTGCACTTAGCACAATATTAAATAGATGCATATCTTGCCCTAGCACTTAGAAAGGTACCAAGCCCCTTATTACAACACCTAAACATCTATTTATACATTACAAAAGGGTCTAAACATGGGTAAACCCATGGACCGACATCTCCATACCCGTTACATAAGTCCAAAACCCAAAAAGATATAAACAAGGGGCCGAGGTCCCATAATCTCTGCTTCAAGTTGCTCTCAGCCTTCGAAAGCCTGTCAAAGTATCAAAATAGGTCAAACCTAACCAAGGATCTTCAAAACTTGGTTAAGGGCCAACAAGCCCCCAATACTCACCAGTGACTCGTCCCTAGTCACTCTGATCTGGGTAGCTCTGCGTCAAAATCCTCGAGCTTGGCTCGAGCTGCTTCGACCTACTACTATGCCAAGGCCTCCTGCTTGACGAACTCTTGGATAACTTCTTCATTGACAGGCCTCTCTAAGCATTGTTTGACTACAGTGACTACTTGTTCCATCTCTTCTCCTTAGCCTCCAATTTCCTCAAATAGTTGGCAAGCTTCGTCTTGGACTGGTTGGAGCCTCTGAGTGACTTCCATGACTTTACTTTATATGGTGTGGACCTACTTTTGAGCAGTGCGTTGTTCCTAGGATCGCTTCATCCTCTCAACTACTGAAAGGAGCTTAAACTATGCCTATACTATCGTTGCTTTCTTCTTTACCTCTTGGAGTTGTGACTCCAGTGTATTCAGTTCAGGGTCTTCGGTGAGTTTCTAATATTTCTGCGCATTGCGATCACTTAGTTGTTTACATACCAAAGCTAATGCTCTGATCCTCTCAAATGTGCTCTAGGAAGTGACTTCTCTTTGGTCTCACACCTACTACGGGTTTCATGGAACTTCTTGTAGATCTAAGTCTTTTATTCTCTACTGAAGATGTTGGATGGCTTCAGCAAGCTGTGCTACTTGATTCTTCACTAGTTCTTCCACTTTTTTTTCTAAGCCTGTCAGAGAGTGAAGTGCTCTATTGACTGCTTCTTTTACTCCAATTTGTTCCATGAGCAACTGTTCTTTCTCTTGCTGGATTTGTTATTTCTCTTCTTCGAACTTGGTTTGGAGGACAACCTTCTCCTTCTATGCAACCCTGTGTTTCTCCATTACTTCTTCTTTTTCTTTCTTCAAGGAAATTGTGGCATGTTCTTTTTCTTCTTGTGTGCAACGAAGATGAGCTTCTGTCACATCAGCTATTCCGCAGATTTGGGAAGGCTCATCTCCCAAATCTGGTTCTTCTAATGGAGGGGGCGCAGTGGACACTACATGGCTAGAGTGAAGGGCTTGTTGTACCCCTCTGAGTTCTTCCTCAATTCTATCATACATTGCTTCTTGTTTGGCTTCAGTGTTCTGCAAGAGGTCATGTGAGGCATCTGATATGGCTGCGATGATGAAGTCAAAGTCATCGAGCGTGAGTACAGTCTACAACTTAGTATTAGTGGATTTGGACTTCTTCTGCGAGGTAGGTTTCATGGGGGGAACCTTTCTTTTCTTAGAGGGATCAACCTCTTCAATAGGATGTTGGAGATATGGCTATAACAGAAGACTGACGCAGATGGTTAAGGTTGTCATTGATGGAAATCGGTTATGAAGCAGTCAAGGATGTCAACACGCACAAGAATGCTGGAACACGAATGCTGGAACACGACTGCTGGAACACGACTGCTGGAACACGAATGCTGGAACACGACTGCTGGAACACG
>JZKD02S1877186.1:1314557-1341027 GCA_000966675.3 Picea glauca | reverse complement strand
CAGTGAGAAGTTAGGGCGTGGGTTGTTTGTTTTAAGTGGTTTTTTGAGGAAATACTCAGCATGGCTTTGGCTAGGAAGAGGCATGAGTTGGCCTGATGCCAGGTAAACCTGTATGATGCATTTTAGGGTTATAACAGGGTGTTTCTCTCAATAAATTTAACAACCTCAAATTATTCCTTTGTCGAAGTTCCATAACCACTCACAGATATCTGGGTAATCCTTCCACATAGGGTTATCATCTTTCCTATAAATAATCCTATTCTTCTCAATGAAGGACTCATAATAGGTTTTCCTAAAATTTCCTAGGTTCTTTGTGTCATGATATTCACCTACGTTTCCTCATCTAGAACACAGTCAATCTTGAAGTCTCTTATTCTTGTTTCTATGCATTGTTTTTCTTTGAACATCTCTGATAAGTTGACATCTCTTTGATCGTTTAAGGTTTCTTTCATTTGTAGTAATATAGTCTCTGATTCTTTCTGGGGTTCTTCCATGATCTCAGTTTCTTGGCCTTCCTCACAGTTTTCTTGTCTCATATTCATTCTTTCAACTTTAGCAATCATTCTAGGAAAACCTAGAACTTCATTGTCCATATATTTACAACAAGGACAACTAGGTATTCTACTAGAGCATTCCTTCACAAGACGTCCTGGTCTTCTGCAACTGTAACAAAAAGTTAGACCTCTTTTTCTTTTAAATGATCCCCAACATTTCTTGTACTGTGCACTAGGATCATAGTTTCTAACCTGCAAAAAATTATGTCTAGGATCCTACATCAACTTGTTAGTCCAAACATTCTCTCTATGCATAGGAATAACATATCTTTAACTATTCTCATCAGATCTACACATATCAAATATTCTTTCATCTAGTTGTGTCCTAGTTTTCAAGATAGGACAAAATTTATCGAACATACCTAGATCCATACTTTTGAAACAAAAATTTCCACTTATCTTACCTTTTTAATAAAAAAAATTCACTTTTCTTATCTTTATCAGAGCACAAAGCTTCAAGATCTTACCTCTTTTCTTCAAATCTGACTTCTCTTCTTAGCAGAGAGATTTAAAATTCAAGTAGGATACTATGCACTAGGGCAACAAATCTACGCACAGAGATTTCTCTCTTCTTCAGTTCCCAAAAATCACAATTTCAGTCTCGACATCGAAACCATTTGTTGGAACATAGGTGTAGATCTGGGGTTCAAAACTTCAACAACGCACCAACAAAACCCTAACTATCGTCCATTTCGGCAACACCTGCGAAGTAGATGAAGTCTCACCCAAGGTAGAAGCAGGGGTGGTTGTAGGACTCATATGTATGCAACCTTAGATGGGACATAGATCTGTGATTGTAACACCTTAATAGAGCACTTAGTAGTTATAATTCAATAGTATTTAACCCTTGTTTACAACACAGATAAACCCTAATAACATATCAACGTAGTATTCACTCGGATCTAACACATCTAAGCACTTAGCACAAGGAAATAGATCGGATCTATCATCTTATTCACATCATTAGGCACTAAGCTATCATATTCATCTAAGCACATATCATTACACTAAGCATAAATCATATGAACAATAAAACATTCACAAGGCACAAAGCAACCATAATTCACAAAGAAGCCACAACAAAGGATATGCGTGGTTCACCGCCATCTTGGGGCTACTTCCACCAACTCTTCTTCTTTATTGTCTTATGTTAATCTTATACATGCACAGAGCCACGAGATCCTACTCCGCACATGATAGGAGATCTGTGTGCACTTCGCTAGATCCTCCTTCCCCGAGCTAAGTCACAATACAAAGCCTTTACATAGTCTCTACAGTCACTTTCACTCAACTCTGCAAGCTCTCAACACAACATGCACAAAGCATTTACTATTTGCACTTAGCACAATATCAAACAGATGCATATATTGCCCTAACACTTAGCAAGGTACCAAGCCCCTTCTTACATCGCCTAGACATCTATTTATACATTACAAAATGGCCTAAACATGGGTAAACCCATGGGCCACCATCTCCATACCCGTTACATAAGCCCAAAACCCAAAAAACCCTAAACAAGGGGTCAAGATCCCATGATCTCCACTTCGACTTGCACTCCACCTTCAATGGCTTGTGGAAGTCCCAAAATAGGTCAAACCTGACCAAGGATCTTCAAAAATTAGTCAAGGGCCAACAATCGTCGATGTATATTAGGATCATAAATGCAGTAAACCCCATTTAACTGGGACACAACCAATTGTGCATCTAAGTAGACCCTGAGGCAAGAGATACCACGTGACTAGGCGTCACGAAGAAAATTTATTATTTCACTATATTTGGTGACATTGTTTGTGGCATCACCTAAACATATACCTCCAGAATATAGCAACTATCCTTGAGGTGTGAATATCACCCAAGTTGCGGAAGCAAGCCTCCGAGTGTTTCATCTAGATCCATCCACGAACCCAACAAACACCTCTGATTCACTTGACATCTACGACAATGAAAAATATAACATCAAAACAACACGTCCATAAAACAAAAAGACAAAACAAAACTGTATAAGAACTATACATATATACAAGAAGTCACCCAAGGTGACCCACCTACAAGTAATACTTCTTGAGATAGAGCCCATTTCTAGGCTCCTCTAAAGTGTTCCCTTCAAAATCAACTAGATGATAAGCACCCTTCTTTAATACCTCCTTCATGATGAAAGGTATAAACCACATTGGTTTGAACTTGCCTGCCCCCAGGGGATCCTTATCTTGGTCATAAACCAGGACAAGGTCACCTTTGAAGAAAATCCAAGGATGAATGGACCGATCATACTGACACTTGACTCTTTTCTTGTGAGCCTCTTTGGCCAAGGCTGCATCACGTTGTTGCTCATCGAGCTGTTTGAGATACAATAAGCATTCCTCAAGTGGTGAAGTGTTTGGAAATAACTGTACTGCCAACTTAAGATATGGGATTTGTAATTCTATAGGCAAGACTTCTTCCAACCCGTAAACGAGTTGAAAAGGTGAGAAACCAGTGGAAATCTTTACAGACATTCGGTAGGCCCACAATGTCGAGTAAAACATCAAATGCCAATTTGATTTGGCCGAATTGATCGTTCGTTGTAGAATGGTCTTGAGAGACTTATTCATAGCTTCCACCTAACCATTTGATTGTGGGTAATAAGGTGACGAGTGTTCTTGCCTCAACCCAATCTTTGATGTTAACTCAGACATCATTTTGTTCTAAAAGTGATTTCCATGGTCAGTGACAATCTCCTTCGGGCTTCTGAACCTAGCTATTATCTAGTTAAACAAAAAGAGAGTCGTTTTTTCTCCCTCATCTTTGAATGTTGGCATAGCTTCAACCCACTTTTTAAAGTAGTCTACTACTACAATCATATAATGGTGCCCCCTGGATGAAGGGGGGTGGCATGTAGTATAATAAATCCCCCACTTGATGAAGGGGCCAACAGTAATGACAGGAAACATGGGAGCAGGGTGTGCCTCATCCTCCGAGAAAAGATCTAACGTGGGTGGCACTTCTTGACTGATTCAACGCAATCCTTGATTAATCTCAGCCAATAGTAACTAGCTCATAGAATATTTTGGGTTGTTTCCAACCCAGACAAATGATCACCACATCCTCCAGTGTGGCAGTCATTAAGCACAAGTTCCACTTCTTCATGAATGAGACACCAGAAAAGGATGCAGTGTACACCTCGACGATACAAAGTGTCTTCAAGTATGAGATACTTTTTTGCCTGATGGCGCATACATTGATGCTCATCACGAGAAGAAAAGGCGGGCCACTTCAAAGTCTGGAGATAGACTAGTATATCTCCATACCAGGGTTCTGCAGATGAAATCATAAAAATATCTCCTTTAATCAATGATTCTTCGGGCATAACATCACCTGATTCGACCGGAAGTTCCGAGATAAGTTCTGCAAATACCAACGACTTTTAAGATTTCGCAGACACAAAATCCAAGTCAAATTCCTGAAGGATAAAAATCTATCTACTGATCTTTCCATTGATTACACATCATGTCAACACGTATTGGAACAGATTCACAACGACAATGACGGTGGTCTTGCGAAAGAAGATATACTAATGGAATCGTAGGACAACATGTACTACCGCCAACACAAGTTTCTAAACATGGAAGTAATTGATTTATGGCCCAACCAGGCCTCAGATCAGGCAATAAATGATGTTTTCTTCAAGAAAATCATCCTCCTGAACCAATACCATACCGATGGTCGACTCTGTCATGGCAAAATATAATAAGAAATATTTGTTATAGTTGGGTGGCTGAAGTAGAGGGAAAGACGTGAGGGCACATTTCAACGCTTTGAAATAACATTGAGTGGCTTCATCCCAATGAAAAGGGACTCCCTTCTTCAATAAACACATAAACCCTTTAGTGATCTCGGCATAGTTTGCGATAAAACGCCGAAGAAAATTGGCTTTTCCCTGTAAACTTTGAAACTGAGGGACTGTGCATGGGGGAGGCAATTGAACTATCACCTCAACCTTTAGAGGATCGACCATGATCCCTGTTGTCGAAACTATAAAACCTAAAGGATGACCCGACGTCATGCAAAAACTTCATTTGTTTGGATTCCAATGAATCCAATAGTAGCAACATCACTCAAATATAAGTTGGAGGTGCGTAGGATGATCAACTCTCTTACGATATCGTGATGCTAAATCATCGAGATAAGCCTTGACTATGTGTTTGATATTGTGGAAGGAAAAAGACATGGCCCACTGAAATGTGGCTTCATCATTTTTTAGGCCAAAAGGCATCTTTCGATAAGCAAATGTACCCCATGGATAGATAAAAGATGTTTTATGCTGGTCTTCGGGCTTAATCTATATCTGATTGTATCCTGAAAAACCATCCATGAAAGAGAAGACCTCACAACCTGTGCATTCATCAAAAATATGGTCAATGAATGGGGTGGGGAAATTATCCTTTGAACAAGTCTTGTTCAAATCACAGAAGTTCGTACATACGTGAATCGTTCTCTATTTTTTGTTGACCGTAACAGGATTTGACACCTATTGAGTCAACTGAACGGGGTAGATGAAACTATCTTTGAGTAGTTTCTCTACTTCAGCCTTAATAGTTTTTTTCTTTCCGAGGATTAACCGGATGAATCTTTTGCCGGACCGACTTGGCTTCATGGTAAGTTGTTATTTCATGTTCGAATATTCTTGGATCAATTCCTGGCATTTCCTCATAAGACCAAGAGAAAATGTCGCAAAATTCTTTAAATAAATTTGTATGAATCTAATTATCCACGATGCAAAGGGTTTTGGATATGTCAATAGGTATATTTTTAGCGATGGTTTCCATATTACCCTTGACATAAACTGTGTGCATAGCTAGAGGATTAATAGGAAAAGACCTATCTCCAGTCATAGTCAACACGAATTCACCTGCCTCTATTCTTCCCAACTCTGGAAGGAAATACAATCTGTGATGGATATCATCCCAGGGTCTGTTTGGACTAGTCAATTCCTCTCAAATCACCTCGTTAGAGGGCAAGACCAAATCTAAAGAATCGGTAGTGGCAAGGGAACCTTTAGCCTAGACAGGCTTGAGAACCAGATCTAAATCCTTTGTGGGAGTCGAATCGGGGTCGACGAAAGTTTGTTGGACTATAGAGTATGCAACTTCTACCACAGACAAGGGCATGGACATGCCATGATGCCCTGTCCCTTTCATCATGGCTGATGGGGAAGGAAGAGTCCACAGATCATTAAAGTAAGCCATGCAGAAAGACGATACTGAAAATATTTAAGCCTCAGGATGGTCGGGGATAATCGATATGATCTTGACATCTCTAGAAGGAGGCGGGTAATCGAAAGTACCCATGAGAGGTGGGCACAAACCAACCCCCACGTTGATGACGTCGGGCTGTGGATTATCAATATTCGGGATCGTGGATGTCCCCGATGAAGGGTTAGGCCTAGAGAAGGACAATTGATCAATGGTCATGATTCGGCCCTCGTGTGGAAACAACAAGACCCGAAAAACTGTGGCAACCACTGGATGCATGGAATATGTCCAACTCCTTCCTAACAAAAGGTTGTAGTCAAGAGGTGCATCGATTACTTAAAATTCGATGCACACGGTCTTCCCTCCTAACCGCACAAGGAAAGAAGGGATGATTCCATGTGGTCTGAAAGAATGACCATTGAAATTTATAAGAAGAGGAGGTGAAGGAGAGAAAATGGGTTGGCCAATGGCCTTCCAACATTCCAACGACATCATGGATGTCGAGGCTCCCTCATCAACCACCGTACGAAAAATATTCTGGGTAAAAGTTTTTGTGGTGTAAGCCACTACTATATTAAACAGGACGTGGCATGGGAGACGAGGCTTCAAGTCAGTTGTATCAAGCATGATAGTTCCTGGATTACATGTCTCAATGGATCCTAAGGCATCTTGCAAAGGCTTTCTCTGTGAAGGGAAGTTGTGGAGGACCTCCAAATCAGACATTGTGCAAGGGGTTTGTGACAAATCCTCCACCACAGAGTAGTTCTGGGCGGCCCTCACATTTGGATTATGAGAATCCTTATTGAACGCCCCTTTTGGGATGTGTGTCATTGTTTCTCCCATCGTTCTCTCGATATGGAGAGCAATAGACAGGTTTTCAACTTCTTTACCCTTTTCAACAGTACTTGGCATTCAGTAATCATGTGCCCTAGTAACTATGTGAGATTCACCTTTCAACATATAGATATTCAAGGTCAAGGGATTACTAGATGACAAAGAAGGTCCCTGACTGCCCCCAACCTCATTTGCAGAGGCTTGAGTTAAATTTTTCCCATGAGGAAATGGGTTCGTTAACACTACAGGCTCTTGTTGCACCAATAACGTTTGGGCCTTCGTGCGTCTAGGGAACAGGTGAGTCTGTTGGTCTTCCGTTCAAAGGTTACATGGATAATTCAAATTCTTTCTCTCTATGTTTCCCCCACCAACATTATTGGTGGGTTTCTTATCCCCCTTACCCTTCTTTTGTTGTTTTTTCTTCCCATCGGCCTGTTGGTTGGCCGTCGGGTTCATCGATTGCACACTGTGTACATCCGACGTCTGAGTAGGGGAAGTAGTTGAACTAGAGGTTTGGTTGGTCATTGTCTGTTGTATCGACAATTGTTGCAATTGATTTGAAAGATGATTAGTGGGCTTCGCTTGTGTTGAACCAACAATGCCATAAACATGCAGTCCAGACTTCTTTCTAGTCTTTTCAAGTATAGACTTTAGTGCATCTGGAAAAACTTTGTAAAGTAAACCATACTGAGAGTAAATCAGCTCTAGTTGTTGAGCTCTCATTATCGCTTCTTCTTCTAAAAATATCCCCGACATTGCTACGTATTTGGATAACTAAGGGGCTAAATACTTGATGAACCACTCCAGTAGGAAATCCGGTGGGATTGGTACCTTTATAAAACTCTTCCAGAATCTCCATTCTAGGATGTGATCAGAGATATGGTCCAGCTTTGTCTGCTCAAAGTTGGCCAACAATTTGGTGCTGACATCATATCTCACAGGTAATTGAAAATGGTTTAAGAAAACCATTGCCAATTCGCCAAAAGTTGAGTATCTTGAGCGATCGAGCTCGATGTACCATTTCATATCACTCCCAATGAGAGTGCGTTGAAATAGACACAATTGTATGGAGTCATATTTCAATGAGTTGGACGAGCACCATAGGTGAAAGGTAGTCACGTGATCACCTGGATCTTCTTTAGGCTTGCCCTCGAACTTTTGAATGTTTGAGGGAAACTTGGTCGGCATAACAGGCCAACGTGGATCGTGATAAATTGGGTCATTCAATATTCTTGACAAGTATGGAAGATGCAAAGTTGCCAAAAATGATAGTTTAAGTTGTTTAATATGTATAGGAAGATAGGGGCATGGGTTTTGGCTGGCACCAAGTTGCCAGGAAAAGTTAGGCTGTTGGCCTGGGTTCTAGTAAAAACCATGGCCTAGGATAGAATTCAGATACTGCGCTTTTTGAGACGTCATCTACTGGCTCTCGTAATAGGACATTGAGGGTTGGGAAGGGATTTCTCTTGACGTTGTGCTCCAAAGGTTCTGGAAAGGGTTGCCCCATATCGATCCGATGGGCATAGGTATTGATCCTTTCTCGGGGTTCCATTGACAATGGAAGAGGTTGCCCCCGATCGACATCCCTGACGAGGGAACTGATCCCTGCCATGGATTCCAAGGTCCTTGAGAAGTGTGTGCCCCATGTGCAGGGATAGTACCCTGTGCAGGATTTTGTGATCCAAAACTAGGGTTACCCCCAGCTGAGACGAAAGCTAATGAGAATGCGTTGTTACCAAACATGTTGAACAAAGAGAACTTCAAAGAACCCACTGGTGTGGTACTGGGAGAAGGTCCTTGACTACTTCATCCGAATAAGTTGTAGTTCATATTTGGCCAGGCAGGTTGTTGAGAAGCACTACCAAGCGAAGGGGACGAAGGAGGTATATGACCCCCGTCATAATGGAAAGAGTTATATGGGGATGAGGTACCCCCCATGGACCCTTGCAGAGGAGCGTTTGAGCTCCCTGCCCCTAGACCCATGGTTTGTAGGGTGGATTAGGTGAGGACCGAGTTCGTGTCAAATTTGGGCATCCCGTATGAAAACGGAGGACCCATTGCACTCTGTGTAAACGGTGCAGTGATCACCACCATGGATGGAATTGGACTGCTGACCGAGGTAGAGGCGATCAAGACCATAGTGGCCCGAACCTGCAAAGGTGAGTTAGGAGGTGGAACTCCCCTAGTTGTGGCAGTCATAGAGGGAGTATGAGGACTCCTTGACGAAGTAGAAACATTTTCTTCCATCACTACTTGAAGGACTATTTGGTTCTCATGATCGCTCGTGATGTGTTACCCTTGGGAGGGAAATCCGTATCAAAAGTGGTGTCGACAAGTCAATTATTGGAGGATTATACGGACTGAGAGCTTTCACTCCAAGTTAAAAAATGATCGGTTCCTCTAGAAATGAATGTTCTCCTCTCGGAGATGGCTTAGGTACAACTTCTTGTGGCCCATTCCCATCAAAAGACCCTTGTTGTTCTAATCTTTTCCTTTGTGGTGGTGGCGGTGGCTCCAAGTTAACCAGCGGCAAGCCCAAAAGCCTTCGCGACCGACAGAGCTCTTGATCTTCCACTATGTGAGAAGATAAATGACACAATAAGGATTTTCTAACATTGAAACCCAAACAAACACTAGAAACAGTTCCTATGAGATATAGCAAGCAAACCACTATAACTAGTTGGAAGAATAATTACACCAACCAACACTAGAGCAACTTACAGGTGCAAGTGAAACTCGAATACGGAAGAACCCTCTGGGTATACTCTACAAAGAGTGGCCCAATATCTATCCTAGGTACCATGGTATACCCCCGTAGTCACCCGTGTAAGTCCCTAAAATAAAGGAAACTAGGTTGTCAGCTCATGAACAACTGCGAGGCGGGTACTGTCGACAGTCGGGTGGACTGCAATGAGTAGGGTATCAAGCCTAAAACCTATTGAGGGTATTGAAAGCAATTGTTCTGGAAGAGGACTAAGAAGCTCGAATGGATTCAAGACCCACGAAGCTCCATGGAAAATGCGATCAATGAAATCCCAAGATAAGTCCTCTATATGCATTCCCCACTACGGTTGGTCCGACTTTGTAGGGGTTATCTATGCTACCTTTCCACACGTGACCTTGTGTTCAACCCCTGTGTTAGAGGGGGGTCCCGGATAATTTCCAAATTACTAGACTTCTACACTCCCTAGCATAGACTCGCATATTTGTTTTATAGCCTTGAAGATTTTCCTCTCCAACCTAAATAAAGGCTCTAGCCTAGTCTAGTTGATGGACCCTACAAACATGAAGTCTGATTAATTTTAGTTAAGCATTAATTTCAAGTGGTTTATATTAACTCAAAGGAACATAAATGAAACTAGTGGTGTTTGTAAAGATACAAAAGAGAAGAACAAATGTTGGAAATAAAATTACTTATTTTTCAACAAACAAAGATTTGCAAATTGAAAACTCTTTAATCAACTTTTCTAACTAACTTTTATTTCTAAGATCTTTTAAAAGAAAAAAATCAAAAATGAATTTCACTCAACTACGAGCTACTCAAATTCATAAGAATATTAAATACATTAAGAAATAAATATTCTTCCTAACAAGTAAAGACAACTAAATAAGAAACTTGAAAATGGATTCTTTTCTTTTCTTCTAAAGAAAAAAAAAAGGGAAAAATGCAGACAAGGCAAGACCAAAGAAACATACTTCTGGTCTACTGCGGATTGCAGGGAGTCACTGAAGGAACCACAAAGGATAAACAGAACAGACTCACAGACTCGTCAAAAAACCCTTTCAACTAAAAACACAAGTAATATTAAAAGATAAAGGAACATACGTCAAAACTAGGCTTAAAGACTATAAAAACATAGACCAATACTAAATTAATAAACCCCTGAGAAGTCAGACTTTAATCAGGGAAGAGTATGACTACCTCCCTTTTTTTTTCTTAATTTCCTAACATAGGCACGCTACTGACACGTAAGCATCCTGTGTATGTATGTGCATTGTCCAAAGGTAGGGCGTGTATGTACACGTGCAAACCCACTACAGGCCGCGTACACCTCTATAACTTCTCAAAAAAAACAAAAATAATAGTCAGGATGACAAGGCATGGAGTACTGGTATTGTTGTGGGTGGGAATCCCTCCTACGGACTTAGCATTTAAGGCCTCTAATCATGCATGCAAAAAATGACCATTTCAAAGGCCTCTACTCTTTCCTATTCTCCCAACACAAAACCCCACATTCATGCAATACAAAGGTGTAAATGAGATTCAACAACTCTACCTTAAGTCCTTCATTTGATGTCGATCCCTTTTCTTTCACTTGATCTTTGATTGCAAGCCTCCTCCCAAAGATGACCTGCATTCACACATGAACAAACAAAAAGATGCGAACATGCATTTCACATACTAATTGTTGAGTTAGTTGTGACAATATCATAAAATAAACATTCAACTCAAACACATGATATGGAGGGACGGGAAAAGTATTCCTTTTTTTATTAATCTTCACAAGAGTAAACTTACAACATGTGGTCGACACTGCTCCTTGAAACTAGTCCTGGGCTCCTATTCAACTGTCCTCCAACTGCTTTTCTCTATACTTCTCTTTGCACAAGGATGGGTAAAAGTTGAGACAAGGGGAATTATCAATTGGGTATAGTCTCTTTACTATGATTGTCCTCCTTTCAAATGGGACCCCTACCCCTTCTTTTATAGGCTAGAAGGAGCTAGGTATTTAGTCGAATGACTGGCCATGCATGGTCGAAAGGTTTAGTTAACTTGCCAAAAGTTGTGTGTTCCGTCAGCAAATTTCCTTTTTCCATTCTTTTGTAAGTACACATGGGATGTATTGGGACAGCTAGCATGTACACATGTGCAGTAATGGAGCAGGGTGCATGGGGCTTTATAAAGGGTTTTTTTTAAGAAGAGTTGTTCAATAGTGTTTTGGAAAAGAAGGAATCTGAGATGGCATGATGCCAGGTAAGAATATCTGGTGAAAATTAGGGTTATAACAGATGCCCCCTAATGTGTGAGGTCAAAAGAGCATCTGATGGCTGAAATACATTATCAATCTTTACCAACGTTCCAAATAAGTGAGCCCAAGGACCATAAATCGGGAGGTGCCATCTGCAAAATAACAATTGTCTCACTGAGGCAGGCATACCCATGCTCAGGATGAAATAAAATCATGGCTACCAATCAAATACACTATAGATCCATGTCATATAACTATATAAAGTTTAGCTGTGAGAAATACACAACGGATCTACATCTCAAAATCAAAAGATATACATGTATAGTGTCCATCTTCTAGAAGTTGATAAGGCCTGATGGATGGAGATGAGGTCTTCAGAGTTCAAGCAACAACTTCAAAATCTTCAAAACTCGGGTAGGAGTGTAATATGAATGTACAACTTCACTACCCAGAGGTCTTCAATGGCTCATCGGTCATGGACTAGAGAATCTTGATGATCAGACTGAAGGCTTCATTGATTTCGAGCAAAGACTTGATCGGACTTTCAGGATGGATGGGCATGAGGGAAAGAGACAAACTGCAAAGGGAAAAACTCATGCTTGGTAAAAACTTCCCTTGGATAATAGCACGACAAATGATGAGACTCAGGAAGCATGGCATTAACATGAGTTCACGAGGTAGGAGGCAACGCAAACTCTCCATATGTTTGGAAGGATAACCAAATGGACGAGGAGACAACTCAATGTAGCGGGAACATATTCCTAAGGTCATATTAAATACCAGGGCTTGACAGACAAATGGAAAGATGTGCTTTATCCAAGGGAGACTCATTATGCTGCCAATACAAAGAAAATACTTTTCCCTTCCTCTTTTTTTGGTATATTTGTTTTTTTTGTCTTTTTCAATAATTTTGGAAAAAGAATAAAAGAATGCTATGTTACAAAGGAGGAATGAGTGTCACAAACATACGAGTTCGAGGCACAAGGACAAGACTGATGTTCAAAGCAAGGACACTCGGAAAAAATCCCTCCTGGGGCCAAAGGTGTCAAGACACAGAGGCAAAGTGCTACAGGGCTTGCACATAAGGCATTCTTCAGATGGTTTGGTTGAGAGAAACATGGATCCGGCATTAGGCTAAAAGAATGGGTATGCAAATGAGATTAATAAGACACACAATGGTAACGTCCTTTGATGTAATTTTAATGAGCCTAGAGAAGGTAAGATTGGTGGTTTTTCATATTTAGAGAGTCTGAAAAAATGTAAAAGGAGACTCTGATGGGGTACCTTTTTTGAAGGTAGTCTAGTCAGCTCGAAAAAAGGGGTAAACTAGCACTGACAAGAGGTCTATTCAAAACCATTTTAACGAGTGTGATAAAGACAAGATCACTCAGCAATTTTTGCATTTTTTAAGGAGTCTGAAAAAAGATTAACTATGGACTCTGTTAGGAATGTTCTTCTGGACCATTTGAACGAGTGTGAAAGAATAAGGTCACTCAGTGATCTTTTCAATTTTAGGGAGTCTAAAAAGAGCTTAACTATGGACTCCGTGGGGGTTCATTTTTCGTAAATTTAGTCCCTCAGGCCCAAAAAAGGGTTAAAATTATACCTGAGGGTATTCTTCTAGAGATATGAGGCCTCTAGAGTATACCTTTGTTCATACAGTTGACCATACGGACTAAAAAATGGGTAAAATACCGCCCGATAGATGTGACTTCAAATTTCAGTTTAATGAGAGTGAAAGGCCACAAGATCGCTCGACAATCTTTTCATGTTTAGAGGGTCTGAAAAGGGCTTAAAAGAAGACCCGTTGGGGGAATCATGTATGAAAACTGGTTTAGATAGAGCCCACTACTAGGTTCAGACCAAGAGTCTCTTTGATAGTCAATTTGGAAAGTCTCCCAAAAGGGAAGAAAACAAAAACCACGATGTAATTCCTCTCGCGGTATAGAAACCGTAGTCATGGCTTCAAGGATAGCCTCATCTGAAGGCAATTCAAAATCCAAGAAGTCATGCAAGAGAGGGTCGACAGTCCCAAAGGGTGAAGTAAACTGACCATATTCCATATGACAATGAAGGCTCTGGCCAGGACTGGTGGAGTCTATCAATGAAGAATCACAAGCATGAGGGCTTGAGGATCTACAAACAACAAGATCAAACTTAGAAGGAGACTCAAGATTACTTGGACCAAGAGGGGATAGTAAGATATCCCATGCCTCCACTAGGTAAACCAAAGGATCAATTTCTAAGATGAAGTCTCAGGAAGGCAAACATGATTTCACAGGTTCCTACTCAGAAGCAATTGAACATCAAGGATAATATGCCACATAATTAACCCCTATCGGGGTAGAGTCTACACGAATGCTAGGAACATATAAAGGGGTAGTCTAAAATAATGTCAAATTAGGATGGCGATTATTATATGCCAGCTGGTCGATAGTGACAATGCTTCCATTGTGAGGGAAATGCATCACCTGGAAAAGCAAAGATGACGCAACCCTCCTCAACCCACGGGTCGGAAGGTTACGTACACAGGATCGTTCTTATCTCCTTGGCCCGAAGAGCTCTTAACAACTGCTCTTCTATTCCCCTTTCAGGAAATCTGCACCCACAATCCACTTCAAGAAATCTCCCTTGTACTTTGGGAGATCGCACTTCGCACTTTCATGAATCCAGTGGTCAAGTGCCTTGTCTCTCTATCTCTGAAACCCGAAAACTAGTCAACGCTGACCCTTTCTCTCCCAGTTTCAAATTTCTCCTTATAGCAATTTTGGTAGTTGCGATGTCGAGAAACTCGTCTCCTCAACTCCCGAAACCCGATTTGCCGAAACTCCAATGTACTCGCAAGCTTTGACCTTTCAATGGTCTTTCACTCCGTCGGGACTTCGGACTTCGCGATATCACGAATCCTAATGTAAGGAATTCAGAACATCACTCCACGAAACCCCAAATGGTCAACTTAATTGACTCCCTTGTCGAGAATGCACCACCTATCCACTCTTCTGATTCCTGTGGCCCACACGATCCTTTTGTCCCTTCGGGACTTCGCGTTTCATGATTTCTCGATTCCCGTTGCAAAGATTTCAGGACTTCCACTCGCGAAAACCCGAAATAGAAGTTCACAAGTAAATCCAACAGCCCCTATGGCTTGGATCTATGGCTCTGATCCTTTTGAGCTTAAACTCCTCGAGAAGCACTCGCTGTAACTCCCTGATTCCTCCGTGATATCGAATGGCTCGTGGGACTTCGCGAATTCTCCACAGAGAATTTCGACCGTCCGTCTTTTTTCCTTCACGAGAGCTTCTACAACTCGTTACTAAGCGACTTTCCACGGTACTTAACCGTCTATGACCCAACTTGCAATGCTTTCTCACTGGTTTCAGTGCACAAGATTCCTGTGCCTCCTTCGATGACTTTGAAGGCTTTATCCTTCCTAAACTCTCTCCAAATCTGAGTCTTGAAGAAGACTCCTGCACAGACTCCTTGTGGAAAATTCCTTAATTACTCCAAGGAATTGGAACCCGTCGACTTTGCGCACTCCTACAGCAGAACTCTCTCAACAAATCATTCAAGTTACCAAACTTGAACCTCTACTCGGCCTATGCACACCTTTCATGGCTCTGGTGCCCAACTGCACTTCTGAGAGAATGAGAACAAAGCTATCTCTCCTGAGTTTTCAGAGACAAACCTCTTAACACTTTTTCGACGCACTCCTTACAGACAATTCAACTGCACTCCTTGCAGGAACTCTTGCTCAGATAGAGAAACAATTGAAACTCATTTCCCTTACTCTCTCTCTCTCGGATTTCAAACATTCAACAAGAAATCATTCATACATAGTATAAAAAAAATTGCATGACAGAAAGAGAAAAACGTTCAAAGATGCATACACAGAGAATAATTGAACACCATGAGTCTGAATCAAAACCTTTTTGTATTAATCTAGAAGTTCTGTACATGGAATTCTCACTACAGCTCTCTGCTTCTCTTCTATGCTCTCAATTGGCATAATCTTCATCTAGTCTTCTCTAATGTTACAATGATACAAATGAGGGTGTCTATATCCGTTTTCCCTCCGCTCCTAAAACTGTCAAATCTAAACATTCAATTCTATCTACCTTCATTAACTATCATAAATTCCTCTATGTACTTCAGATGAGAGTGGGATGCTCAAGTTCTGATTACAATCAAGTGCGCTCCTTATTAATTATTACATTTATGTTTGGCACATCCATCTCAAAAGTTTTGAACAATTCGTCATGTGCCCAAAATGCGTTGGTGCTTGCCTCACACTGGCTTGACGTTGGCGATGCTCCTACATCATACTCCCTGGCTCAAAAATTTTCATGGGCTCCTATCCATGAGCTCATGCACGGTTGTACATGCTTCTGAATCTTTTATTCATTCTCCTAGCTGGCATCTTCAACTGTATGGCCTTTCCACCTGACCAAATACTCAGAGTATTCTTTTCTTCTGGTCTTCTTACCAATTCTTTTATCCAGTATGCGCTCCATCTGCGGATTTTCTGCAACTGGCATCTGTTTTCACCACTGAACCTATGGTTGTTCATCACCTGATCCTACTTCCTCGGCTTTATATGGGTACATATGTGAGACATTGAATATCGATTAAATTACGATCCCATCAGGTAATTCAATCTCGTAAGCATTTGTCCAAAATTTCCTCAAGACCTTACATGGTCCGATTTTCTTCATCTTCAGTTTGTTATATGTTCCTCTTGGGAACCTTTCCTTTCTCAAATGTGCCAGAATTAGGTCACCAACCTCAAATTGAAGTTGTCTCCTGTGTTGATCTACTCTACACTTATATTCCTGGCTTGAATTCTGCAATCCCTCCTTCACTTGGCTGTGAAGTTCCTTCATCGCCTCTACGAAATCTTCTGCACTAGCACTCCTAGTTGAAATCTGTTCTAAATCTCTCAATTCAGAAATTCCTCTCGCCTGCATGCCATAGAAAATATGAAACCTGCCCTGTGCTTCTGTTAACCGAGTCGTTATAAGAAAATTCCACCTGTGGTAATATGTGGTCCCACTGGTTGTGGTGCTCTGTCACCAAGCTTCTCAGCAAGTCTCCCAGACTTCTGTTCACTGCTTCAGTTTGTCCATCCGTCTGAGGATGATAAGTTGAACTAAATGATAAGTTAGTTCCCAGCTTCTTCCATAACATCCTCCAAAAGTGTCCTACGAACTTAGTGTCTCGATCCGAAACTATGCTCCTTGGTAAGCCATGAAGTCGAATGACTTCTTTGAAAAACAGATTTGCAATGTGAGTTGCGTCACTGGTTTTCTGACATGGAATGAAGTGTGCCATCTTGGAAAATCTATCCACCACCGCAAAGATTGAGTCAAATCCTCTTTGTGTTCTTGGCAACCCCAACATGAAATCCATGCTGATTGCATCCCATGGCTTCTTAGGTATGGGCAATGGTTGATAAAATCCAACATTTTTCCTCCTTCGTTTCGAATGCTGACAAATTCTACATCTTTCCACAAATCGTTTAACTTCTGCTCGCATTCCCAACCAAAAAATATGACTCATTTATCTTTGTGAATGTCTTTTCATGAACGAAGTGTCCGGCCAATCCTCCACTGTGTTTATCCTTCAACAAATTCTCCCTCATGGAGCATTTCGAAATACACAGCTGATTACCTTTAAACAATAATCCTTCTTGGATCATGTATTCGTCCCATTGGCTTCTATCTTTGAGAATTGGATTCTCAGCTTCTTTATACACCTCCTTAAAATCTGGATCATCTTTGTACATGTCCTTGAGATCATCAAAACCCAATGTTTTGACTCTAAACTCCTGCAATAGAAAACACTTGCTGTTCAAAGCATCAACAACTTTGTTAGCAGTACCAGAAATATGTTTAATCACAAAAGTGAAATTTTGCATATATTCAACCCATTTTACATGTCTCTGATTCAACTTCTCTTGTTGAGTCACAAACTGCAATGCATGATTGTCACTGTATAGAACAAACTCCTTTAGAATCAAATAGTGTCTCCACTTCTTCAATGCCTGAATGATAGCATAAAACTCCTTGTCATATGTGGAGTACTTCACCTTCGCTTCATTTAGCTTCTCGCTAAAGTATGCTATCGGCCTGTCTTCTTGACTCAAGACTGCCCCTATTGCAAATCCACTTGCATCACATTTCACTTGAAATGTCTTTTGGAAATCCGGCAACACCAGAATTGGTTGTTCCGTGATCTTCCTCTTCAACAGATTAAAACTCTTTTCAGCTTCTTCTATCCAGTGAAAATATTTATGTCTCTTCTTCACTGTGTCCATCATCGGTGCACTAATTCCACTGAAATTTCTAATGAACTTCCAGTAGAAACTATCCAATCCGTGAAAAATTCTCACCTCAAAAATATTTTTCGGTGATGGCCAATTCTTAATCACCTCCACCTTATCTGGATCCATCCTCAATTTATCTGCAGAAATAACAAACCCCGAATAAATGAGCTATGTCTTCATGAATGAGGACTTTTTCATATTTATCAGCAGCTTTTCCTGCTGTAGCCTCTTCATCACTGTAGCCAAATGCTTCAAGTGTTCAGCCTCTGCTCTGCTGAAAATCAATATATCATCAAGATATACGATAAAAAACTTTCCGATGAACTCCCTCAGGACTTCATTCATCAACCTCATGAAAGTACTTGGTGCATTTTTTAAGACAAACGACATAACAAGCCATTCATACAACCCTTCGTTGGTTTTGAATGTTGTCTTCCATTCATCACCTTCTCTCATGCGGATCTGATGATAACCACTCTTCAAATCAATCTTTGAAAAATACTTTGCTCCACTCAAGCAATCCATCATATCATCCATCCTCAGCAATGGGAATCTGTACCTGATGGTTATTTTTTTGATCGCCCTTGAGTCAGTACACATCCTCCATCCTCCATCTTTCTTTGGACTGAGTATTGTTGGAACAACACATGGAATCAAGCTTTCTCTGACCAAACCTTTGTCCAACAAATCCTGGACTTGTCTTTTGATATCTTCATTCTCTTGCGGCGTCAATCTGTACGCGGCTTTGTTTGGTAAACTGGCTCCTGGTATGAGATCAATATGATGACTTACACTTCTGATCAGTGGCAATGAACAAGGTATTTTTTCCACTACTATGTCAGCGAACTCTTCTAGTAGTTCCTGAATCTTCTGGTAAATCATCCACTCTTGTGCTGGTCAAAACAATCTTCGGTTTCCTGACCACAATGAATTGCGGTTCTTCTTTCTTCTTTACCTCGGTAAGAAGTTCCTTCCCACTCATGAGAAGTACAATGTTGCTTACTTCAGGTTTCACCTCCTTATCCTTGATTGGAAGCAACATGTGAGTTCTCCCATTCTTCTCTAGGGTGTATGTGTTCATTCTCGCGTCATGAATCACATTCCTGTCATATTTCTATGGTCCACCCAGCAATAGATTACAAACATCCATAGGAATAAAATCACACAAGATCTTATCATTATATCCTCCTATCTTAAATTCAACTAAACACTATTTAGTGACATTTACCTAATGTCCTTTTTGTAACCAAGAAACTCTGTATGGGCTTGGATGATCAATCGTCTCTAGCTCCAACTTTTCTACCATTTCTGTAGAAATGAGATTATATGTGCTACCACTGTCCACAATGACCTTGCATGCCCTATCCCTGGTTTTGCATGCAGTCCAGAAAATCCTGTTTCTTTGGAATGAACTCTCCACCTCCTTCTCTGGTGTCAAAAGAGATTTTCGCATCATTAGCTATCTTCCACCTTCAGCATCTTTTGCCCCAACATCCCGCCTTTGTGCTTAAGCGATGTGAGCTTCTCCTCCTTCTTTATTTTTGTCTGGACACTCATAAGACTTGTGTCCATTCTTTTCGCATTTGAAGCACTTTATCACTCCACCCCTTCCTCTTCCTCTACCTCTAGTACGAGGAAAAACATTATTATCAGCATAATCTCCTCTCTGTTCGATATGCTGCCCTCTTTGTTCAACATATTTCCCTCACTGTGAGGTTCCACCTCTCTCAGTTTGAGTCTGAGGTTTCTTCCAGTCCTCCTTGTGCTTTTGGTTTTTATCCTGGACAACTGATTTGCCTCTGGGATGATTTCTACCTCGGCCTCTTTGACCCTTCTTTCGACTCAGCTTCTCTTCAGCTTTTAGAGCCATCTGATAAGCATCTTCCAGGGTTTGGATGGTTATCATGCTCATCTCATCCTAGATGTCGTATCTCAGGCCATTCATGTATCTGGAAACCTCTTCATCATCGCTTTCCCAATGACCTACCCTGATGTTCAGCCTGTAGAATTCTTCAATGTATTCTTTCACTGTCATCAGCTTCTGTCTCAAGTTCTGCATCCTTCGAAACAGAGTGATCTAGTAATCTCTGGGGATGAATTTCGCCTTCATCTTCGTGATCATTATATCCTAGATTTTGATCTTTTGCTTGCCTTTGCAGCATCTGTCAGCTTGTAGTTCATCCCACCATAATGATGCATGTCCCTTCAATCTTGTGACAACATGTTTGACTTTCTTGTCCTCTTTGACATCTTCATAGTCAAAATATGTGTCCAGAGCTCTAATCCAGTCTAGAAGCTCCTCTGCATCCAAGTTTCCCTCATAAACTGGAATGTCCATTTTTTCTCTTGCACCCATTATTGCAATATCCCTAATCAAATGTTCATTTGCGGCATCTTCGGCTACAACTTCCTCTTCTTCATGTTTAGCCTCAAATTCACTTTCGAAATCACTAAGATCCCCAGCACTGACTGCATGCCTCTGTGTTGTTTCCATGTCTTCGAGTCTGGCTCATACATCACGCATCTCTCTCTCCATGGATAGATCAATCATCTATTTAACCCTTCTTCTCAGTATTTCACTCTCCTCTGGTGGATCAGGTGTTTCGTTGTCCCTTCTCCTTGGCGGCATGGTGAATTCTCCTTTTCTCTGCCACAGAAAGCAAATAATCCTTTTTGAGCTCTGATACCAAACCTGACGTAGCCCTCCTCAACCCGCGGGTCGGAAAGTTACGTACACAGGATCGTTCTTCTCTCCTTGGCCCAAAGAGCTCTTAACAACCGCTCTTCTATTCCCCTTTCAGGAAATCTACACCCACAATCAACTTCAAGAAATCCCCCTTGTACTTCGGGAGATCGCGCTTCGCACTTTCGCGAATCCAGTGGTCAAGTGCCTTGTCTCTCTATCTCCAAAACTGGAAAACCAGTCAATGCTAACCCTTTCTCTCCCTATTTCAGATTTCTCCTTATCGCGATTTTGGCAGTCGCAATGTCGATCAACTTGTCTCCTCGACTCCGGAAACCCAATTTGCTGAAACTCCAATGTACTCGCAAGATTTGACCTTTCAATGGTCTTTCACTCCGTCGGGACTTCGAACTTCGCGATATCGCGAATCCTAATGCAAGGAATTTGGAACTTCACTCCACGAAACCTCAAATGGTCAACGGAATTGACTCCCTTGTCGAGAATATGCCACCTGTCCACTCTGCCAATTCCTGTGGCCCACATGATCCTTTTGTCCCTTCGAGACTTTGCGTTTTTTGATTTTGCGATTCCCGTTGCAAAGATTTTAGGACTTCCACTCACGAAAACTTGAAATAGAAGTTCACAAGTAAATCCAACATCCCCTATGGCTCTGATCCTTTCGAGCTTAAACTCCTCGAGAAGCACTCGTTGTAACTCCCTGATTCCTCTGTGAGATCGAATGGCTCGCGGGACTTTGCGAATTCCCCACAGAGAATTCTGATCATCCGTCTTTTTTCCTTCATGAGAGCTTCTACAACTTGTTACTAAGCGGCTTTCCATGGTACTTAATTGCCTACGACCCAACTTGCAACGCTTTCTCACTAGTTTCAGTGCACAAGCTTCCCGTGCCTCCTTCGACGACTTTGAAGGCTTTATCCTTCCTAAACTCTCTCCAAATCTGAGTCTTTAATAAGACTCCTTCACGCACTCCTTGCAGAAAATTCCTTAATTATTCCAAGGAATTGGAACCCGTCGACTCTGCGCACTCCTGCAGCAGTAGTCTCTCAACAAATCATTCAAGTTGCCAAACCTGAACCTCTACTCGGCCTGCGCACACCTTGCATGGCTCCGGTGCCCAACTGCACTTCTGAGAGAATGAGAACAAAGCTATCTCTCCTGAGTTTTCAGAGACAAACCTCTGAACACTTTTTCGATGCACTCCTTGTGGACAATTCAACTGCACTCCTTGCAGGAACTCTTTTTCAGATAGAGAAACAATTGAAACTCATTTCCCTTACTCTCTCTCTCTCTCAGATTTCAAACATTCAAAAAGAAATCATTCATACATAGCATAAAAGCAATTGCATGACAGAAAGAGAAAAACATTCAAAGATGCATACACATAGAATAATTGAACACCATGAGTCTAAATCAAAACCTTTTTGTATTAATCCAAAAATTCTGTACATGGAATTCTCACTACAGCTCTCTGCTTCTCTTCTATGCTCTCAATTGGCATAATATTCATCTAGTCTTCTCTAATGTTACAATGATACAAGTAAAGGTGTCTATATCCGTTTTCCCTCCGCTCCTAAAACTTTCAAATCTAAACATTCAATTCTATCTACCTTCATTAACTATCATAAATGCCTCTATCTACTTCAGACGAGAGTGGGACGCTCAAGGTCTGATTACAATCAAGTGCGCTCCTTCTTAATTATTACATTTATGTTTGGCGCATCCATCTCAAAAGTTTTGAACAATTCATCATGTGCCCAAAATGAACTGGCCCTTTCCTCACGCTAGCTTGATGTTGGCGATGCTCATGCATCAGTAGACACCACAACATTCATATCATATACATAATCATGCCCGATAAGCATATTGAAATCTAGCAGGCCTTGCACCACTATAGCATCAACAAGGACAATTTAGCCACCTAGAGATATAGGTAACTGAGGAAGAACCCCCAAATATTCACTAGGACATCTGTCAAAATCCAACAACTCATGTGAAGAAGACACAAGCTCGAGAGATCCCAAGACTTTCCAAACTGAGGAGGATAAAATACTTGTGGAATCTCCTTCATCCACAATACATCGATAAATGTTTGTTGAATTAACTTCAACCCTTATTTGAAAAGGTGCATAAGAAGGAAGATGAGGCTCAACAATATCATTCCAATCAAAGGAAACCATCCTAGGGCTTGGAGGGGGTGTACTCAGAATGAGTGGAATGCCCCCTTGTTCTAAAATTACTAAACTGGAAACACTAAAAACATAGTCGGTAGACACTTCACTCCCCAAGAGAGGAGTGGGATCAGTCAAAGACTACGTCTGCGTGACCACTTTCTCAACCAATGGCTGCAAAGGATGAGAGACTACATGGTGTAAAGGCACTTCACCCCTCAAAATAGGAGTGGGATCATTCGATGACCGGATCAGCGTGACCACTTTCTCAACCAATGGCTACATAGGCTGAGAGACTACATGGTCTAAAGGCACCTCACCCCTCAAAAGAGGAGTGGGATCATCTGATGACTGCATCGACATGATCACTTTCTCAACCAATGGTTGAATAGGCTGAGAGACTACAAGGTCTAAAGGCACCTCACCCCTCAAAAGAGGAGTGGGATCATCCAATGAATGCATCGACATGACCACTTTTGCAACCAAAGGCTGAATAGACTGTGAGGAAACCTAAGAAGACTCAGAATTAGAAGATCTTGTAGACAGGGACCACAATCTTTGTACCTATGGAATGCCAAGGCACAAATGAGTAAGGTGATCTCCCTTGCAAATATTACAAGGGAAATTAGGCTTATGTCCTATCCAAATAGGTTTCTCAATAGAATCAATGCCCCCAACATGACTAGTATTGGTTGGTTGCACATCTCCAACATGACTTGCAGAGGATGGTGATGGGTCGATAACTTGAATTGCAGAGGCTATAGAGCTATTACCATTATGACTAGCAGTGACTGGACTCTTTCCCCCATCATGACTTGCAGAGGGTGGGTGATTTCCCCCAGCATAACTTGTAGAGGCTAGGTGTTGGTCTTCAACGTGACTTACATAGGTTGTCTACCTATATCCAACATGACTCATAGAGGTTGGTTATTTCTTCTTCCTATTATTCCTCTTTCTATTTTGTTTAGACTTCTGGTTACTAGTAACCTAACTTTCACCAGAGGTGGGAGAAGGAGGAGGAGAAGACTTTGCTAATGAAGAAACATCAACAGGGTGCCCATGACTTAAGGTGCTTAACTGAGAAGCATCAAGAGCATTTGGGACATTTGGAATGGTACCCAACCAAATCGGTAGTCCCACATTCAACCCAGGAATGTACAAAGTGGCCATTAAAGGGAAGCCAATGTTTCCGAAGAAAGGAAAAGCACAAGAATCCCCTTGTGAAGGGGTTCCTTGGTTTGTATCGTCAAGAAATTTATCCATAAAGATATTATGCATAGGTTCTCCCCTTGCGGGATCGTTCAAATCCGTAAAAGTCTCACACATTGACTCTGAAGAACCAGTTTTATCAAAACAACACCTATAAAGAGGCGGCTCCACGTTTCTAAGAAGCAGACTAAAAATTCCTCTTAACCAGCGGAGTGGGCAGTCTACCACCCTAGGTCAGAGACCCAAGGCCATGATTGACTAACTCACTATGTAAAAATACAGAGCACAGATCACTCACTAAAAGTTTCTAAAGGCAAATCAAGCAAGCAACTAACTAGTTGGAAGAACAATTACACCAACCAACACTAGAGCAACTTACTGTGGTATACCCTCGTGGTCACCTGTGTAAGTCCCTAAAAATAAAGGCAACTAGGTTTCCATCTCGTGAACAATAACCAGGAGGGTACAGTCGACAGTCAGGTGGACCACAATGAGCAGGGTATCAAGCCCGAAACCCATCAAGGGTATCAAAATAAAGTGTTCCAGAAGACGACTGAGGACCTCGAACAGATTCGAGACCCATGAAGCTTCATGGAAAATGCGATCAACAGAATCCCAAGACAAGCCCTCTCTATGCGTTCCCCACTACTCTTGGTCCATCTTTGGAAGGGTTATCTCCTCTACCTTTCTGCACACGACCTCTTGTTTAGCCCCTATGTTGGGGGCAGGGGGGGCCGATAATTTCCACATTACTGGACTTCTACACTCCTTATCACAGAATCATATGTTTGTTTTATAGCCTTGAAGAGTTTCCTCTCCAACCTAAATCAAGGCTCTAGCCTAATCTAGTTGATGGACCCTACAAACATAAAAGTCTAGTTATTTTTAATTAGCGTTCTTTTTAAGGCTTGGTTTAATCAAAAGGTGTGGTAGTGCAACTGATGTTGTTAAGACTCTTGCAGAAAAAATAAATGATAAGAACACTAGCAAAGAACGATTATCTTTCTTATTTTCTTTTTGAAATGATTTTAAAATTAGAAGAAAACACAATGCTATGCTAATTTCTTTTTCTTTTTCAAATAACAATGCAAAGCAAATGGCAGGAAAAAAAGAGATCTAACAAACTAGGCTTTTTTATTATTTTCTTCCAATCAAAGAAGAAATAACAAAATATTCTAAAAGAAACTAATGAATCCACGATTCATGCCCCCCCCCATGCTAAAATATTAAAATTTCAAGCTAAAAATAAGTTTAAAAAGCTAAGAAACAGAAGAAATATTTTAATGAAAAAGAAAGCTATGTTGTAATCAGACCTAAGTTGTTGACTGATATGACAAAGACTAAGATTAAATTAAGGAAATCCTTGAGAGGTATAACTCTTGATAAGGAAGAGGATGATTGCCTATCCTTAAACAAAAAATTTCTCAATAGGCATGTTGTTGACAACTCAACAACCAGCGTGTGCACGTGAGTTGTGTAAGGTCAAAGCATGTGTACACACATGCAGCCCTTATGCAGGTCACATGTACCTCTATAACTCTTCAAAATGAAAAGACAAGCAATCAAGCATTGGCAGAGACTACTGGTATTGAGAACCAGAATCTCTTGAAGACTCAGAAACTTACTTTGTTAGAAAAGAAAAAACAAATCAAGGAAAATTTCATAGAACAAAACCAATATGAGGTGGTACCTAAGCTACAAACTACAAAAACAGAGACCAGAACGTGTTTTCAGAAAACCCCTGAGAAGGATCACTTCTGACAGGGAAGAGGATGACTGCCTCTTTAATAAAAAAATTATGAACTTAGCCACGCTATTGTCACTTCATCAGCTAGCATTTCCACGGGGGCTATGTGAAGGTTGGGCATGTGTACACGCATGCAAGCCTTATACAAGCCGTGTGTACCTCTGTGACTTCCTGAAAAAAAAATGCAGCCAAGCAAAGAAAGAAGGGAGTACTGGTATGGAAGACCAGAATCCCTGTTATCTCATAATTTTGTAGAAACTCTAAAAATAAGTAATGAAACCAATTTTTAAAAATACCCAAAAAAGACTCCCAGAAAACCCTAGAGATCCCCAGTATGGTCACCAATTCTATTGTGGGTGGGAATCCCTCCTACAAACTTAGAATTTAAGGGATTTAATCATGCATGGAGAAAATGACCATTTCAATGGCCTCTACTCTTTCCTATTCTCCCAACACAAAACCCCACATTCATGCAATACAAAGGTGTAAATGATATTCAATAACTCTACCTTAAGTCCTTCATTTGATGTCCATCCCTTTGCTTTCACTCGCTCTTTGATTGCAAGCCTCCTCCCAAAGCTGACCTGCATTCACACATGAACAAACAAAAAGCTGGGAACATGCATTTCATATACTAATTGTTGGGTTAGTTGTGACAATATCATAAAATAAACATTCAACTCAAACACATGATATGGCGGGACGGGAAAAGTATTCCTTTTTGTATTAAT
>JZKD02S1877186.1:1284959-1300374 GCA_000966675.3 Picea glauca | reverse complement strand
GGTTGTAGCCTGAGAAACTAGGGGGTTGGATCCTCCTTCCAGTTGTAGCCAGAAAACAAAGGAAGTTGGTGCTTCCAATGAATGTAATTCTTCAAGACATATAAGAAAAAACATTATGTGGTTTTCTCCCGATTTGGGTTTCCACGTAAAACACTGGTGTGTTGTGTATGTGTGTGATTGTTCATTTATTATTGCTCATTATTGGATAATAATTCTACATTGATATAAAAATTGGATTATTTGGAGAAAAAGGATTATAATTACGCTATTACTGATTCACCTGCCCTCTTAGTAATCCAACATTTATTTTGTTTTCTTATGAAATATAGGTGTTTCATTTGAATATTAATGATTGTTGTTTCATTTTCCATTTTTGTAGTTTACTACTTGATAGTTTCTCTCATTTTCACACGCACTGTTCCTTTCGCTTAATTTAGCATTTGTCGCCCCTTTTAACATAAATTAGTATTTGTTGTTCCTTTCAGTTTTTGTTCCTTATCAATTTAGAGTACTTAGTTATTTCATTATAGAAGGTTAAATAATTGTTGATAGATCAATTTGTCAAGCTTTTAATAGATTCAGTTACCGTTTCTTAATTAGATCAATTCATGAATTCAATAAATGCCTTTAATTGACAACATGTTATAAATTAGATTTCAATTATGTTAAGTAAGATCTTAGTTTTAGAATGTTAATGAATGTGTGAGGAACTTGATTGTTGATAAAATCAAGTTTGCTTCAACTACACGATTTTGGCCTCTACAACTATCTACATAGACTTTGTTGATATTCTTGAGATAAAAGACGAATCCTTGGGTTGATAAATTAATGTTAAACTAAGGTTGTTTTTAAGACATATTTAGAGCCCAACAATTTTCTCCCTCATGAGGGTTTCCCAGGATAAATGATTTATCTCTTGTGATTGTGTATTTCCTAGTGATCCTATCTATGTTATGGTTATCTAGTGAATTGAAAAGAAACCTAATAATAGCTTAAACTCTAACAGTTCAGTCCCCACGGTCGGGTCTTCCATGCCTTTCATTTATGGATTGAGCTGAGGTTTCAACCATTGGCTCTACTTTCATTAACTTCCTTTTCTCCAGAAATCAACGAGATTAAATGCTCATGGGGTGGTCACATGGTGCTCTCGGATAGGACACCATATAAACATGCTATTGCGGGGCTGCTCAAAAGTGGTTTGGGCTTAGACCACTTTTGGTCCTGCAATCCATCTCCTTTTTCCATGTATCACATTTTCCATACCATGGTTTCCATTGCAGGAACACTTAAGAAAATTATCGATTGAGCATGTTGCATCCCCGCAATAAACTATGGTCATTGATCTGGTCTTGATCTGAGATCTGGGTGCACCAGATAGATTTAGTGCTACTGCCAAATATATTCACCCACCAACTTCAGGATCTACCAAAGCGTTCTTTGGGATGGGGTGCTACCTTTGGTGTTGAAAAATAACACCTCCCGGAGGATGATTTGACCTGGAGGCCTGGTGCGTGCTACCATGCTAATGTGTCACAGATAGAGAGGTGATAGGTTTCACATGAAAAATGGCTAGAGGCATGTATGAGAATTCTTGAAAAGAGTGCCTCGTGTCAGTGCTAGGCAGATGCCATGCGTCTTGGTGCTCTAGGGCTCGGGCACTAGCTCCTTTTCCTTTGGCTCATTTTTAAACGTGACCTCAGGCCATGACCTGGCACTTATCCAATATGAAGCTTCTAGATTTCACGCTTCAGGAATATTCTCATCATTTGTCTCCAGACTTTCCAATACCTGAGTCGGCGAAATCACCTTGCTCATACCGACAGTCATATCTACTTCGTGATTGAAAATCATGATTGCTTCTTCGGGACTCTGAATCATCCATCTCCATGCGATGGGTGCCAACCTTTCCGTCTGGACCTGACTTCTATATAAACTTGGGTTGTGACCCTGGGCCACTCTCTGAGTGCTTCACAAATTCGCATTGCGGGAAACTTGTGTGTTTCTCCCAGCAAACCTCCGATTCGCGAAACTATGAATCTGTTGATCTATCGCCATGTGCCATTTTGGATCAGACGGTCCAGATTTACTTCTCACTTGACTTTTTAGGACCCTGATACTTATGTACTTCAATGGATTCAACACTTCAGGACTCGAGAAAATTGCACATCCCTCACTTCAGCTTTCCCGAAATGACTTTCTCCACAGCTCGGATCTGGCACCATGCATCTTGTTGGATCGAACGGTCCATGCTAATTTCGGGTTTCGGTACTTTAGACCTTTGATGAAAAACTTTAACAACATTTAAAACTCTTGATTCTCATGATAATATTCCACTATTGATCTATCCCAATAAGATCCATGACCCATATTTAATATTTTCCTGACCTTTGATCTCGGGCCTTTTCTTCGACGCTAATATTTGAGCAAATTTCAGATTTTGAACACCTAGGAACTGTCGATCTAAACTCCACATGGAATCCCAGTCATTGGGAGTTGAACTCACCTGTTTTCTTGATTCAAGTCTAAAATGGGTCACTCTGATTGTTGCACCTTAAGCCTGCGGTTGCGACCTATATAAACAAAGACTTGGATGACCAGTTGGGGGCTCAGAAAGACAAAGGATGAGTGACTTAGACAAAGAGGAAAGTGATCAACCTTAGAGAAAATATAAAATCTTAGGGCCGCGAATTCTCAGGTAAGACAACAAGGAAAAATAGTTCGTTCAAATGAATGAGGGTAAACAGAGAAAAGCCTACAAGCCGAAGAGGAAAAAACTTAAGATTTGGTCTACGAAAGGGAGAGAGAGAGGATAAAATTACAGACTTAGGTAGAAACCACAAACCCACAAGACTATGAAAATTTCATGTGATAACATTTGGCTCCATAGGGGATGGCATGCTCCCTGCAATCTGCCAAGAATGCATAGCTCCAGTGCCTTGGCTATTGGGATATGGAGTCTAGCTCAAAACTTTCACTGAAGAAAATCGGAAGATATGTACACTACTCTAATAAAAACAAAAACAAACACATGGGCTCCAAAAGGAGATTATTTATGTACACTCCTAGAATAAATGATTTTTACAAAGTGCTAGGTGAAAGTGGAATTCCACCAGAGCCATTCAAGTAACCTCCTAACTGAAAACTTATTCCGTCACTGATCAATAAAATATAATGAAACTGTGACAGCAAATCGATTACATTTTTCAATCCTCCTCCTAGTTGAATAAAAGATAAAGTTTGGAGGATTCAATACCTAGAAAAAATGCCACTCCATGTACTGCCCTACAGGGTCATAAAATAGGTGACAAAACCTATTGGGTTGGTAATAGAAAACATGCTCTGTCTTATGATTGCTCACCTCTGGGTGAATGTCTGTGGCAAGCATAGGTGAGTGAAAGGCTGATGCAGACTGTTGATCAAGTTTTTCTTTGTCTTATCTAATAACATCTGCTAGATGAGGGCAAGGGATCTCTTTGTGTATATTATTGAATGGATGTTTCTCTTTAACATGCTTCTGAATGTCATCTATAGACCCAGGATTGCTAATTTCCACATCAAAATCTTATTCATAGTCGTCATACACAGGATGGATGCTTCCCAAGTCAACAAAATGTGATGTAGGGATCTTCTCTTCTTCATACGAATACTCATCAAAGATAGGTGAGTGCACAACTCTTTTATTTTGCACAGGAAAATGAGAAACCTCTAGATTCTTCTCTTCAATCCCAGGTGAAAATAAATCATGGGGAAACTCTTGAAGGAAAATAGAAGAATCCTCCTCCACAACCATCTCTTCTTTTAAATCTAAGACAACATGTGTACCAGGGGAAGAATATAATGCATCTATTGCTATGCAATCATCAACATTATCATCAATCATATATAGAAGGCCTTCCTCTTGGGAAATAGAAAGAGAAACAATTTCATCCACAACTGCAAAATACTCGTTTTTGTCCTTACTTTCTCTTTTAATCAGATCTTCACTAGACTCATCAAACGAGAAACAATCTACATCTGCTGGATGTAGAATGCAAACTTATTACAAAAGTCACCCAAAATAAGATGAGACGGGTAACTCTTCTCGTAATATGAATTGAAAGCATCGTTAAAATCCTTTAAATAATGGATACTAGCAATAGGGAGATATTTACACCATTCATGAGCATCTCCCTCCAAAGAAAATTTGAACATCTTGATCAAGACATCCTCATGAACAAAGTCATTCTCAAGCATGCATCTATGAAAATTAAATAAGTGCTTACTGGGATAGTCATGCTCTCTTCCTCTGAATCTCGGAAGATAATCCTCCCATTCATTTCTATCTAGCACTGGATGTGGATAACCAACTACGGCTAAGAAATTGAAAGGGGAAAATCTCAGATCCAAGATAGCCGAGAGATGTGGCTCCTCCTTTTCTTCTTCATGGTTCTCCCCAAGGTCAGATTCACAATCAGTAAAAACATGAACCATGGAGAAAGGTTGATCTTTGTCGTCTTCATTGGGATATCCATCAACAATCATTTATTCTTGGTTAGTATCTGACATCACTTCTTCATCATAAGAAGGGATGCTAAGAACATATGTTTCTAGGACTGACATATCCTCTGTATTTTCTTCGTAAGAGAGGAGAGAAAAATACGCCTTCAATTCCTCTATTCTTGCAGAAAGTGATTGTATCAGATCAATCATCTCCTTCGGGGGATGTCCCTCATTCTCACATCTTTCTCAATAACGAACTATGTCCCAAACGCAATCTCTATATTCTTCACAATAGTTATGACAGATTAACTCAGAGGAATAATACCTTTGATAGTGAGCATTGAAAGTTGCATGAAACTGTTCCAGGGACGAGATGCTAGCATGGGGCAAGGAGTGATATCACTCACGAGCATCTCCCACTAATGATTACATGAACATATTCAATAATGCATCCTCATGATGTATCTCCCACCGATGCATTAGTTCATGAAAATCACGGAGATGCTCAGTAGGGTTGTCATATTTACGTTCTCTAAATATGGGAAAAATGTCACCCCACTCATCAATAGTAGGAACAACATTTGGAAAACCAAGAACAACAGAGAAATTGAAAGGATCAAACCTTCAAGACAAAATGAATTCCATCTAAAAATATGACTTCTTAAAACTGTGGAGTCGCCACTAGATTCTTTAAACATGGATTCACCAGGTGAATGATATGCAGTCTTAAAGTGTCTAGTATTTGTTCACCATCAAAGACCAGATCTGATTGTTGTCTTTCTCCCAGGTAACTTTTCAATCCAGGACAATGGATAAAATCCTTCTCGAGAAAGATTTCCTTTCTTGATAATCTTATCTGGGTCAGCTTCAGGTGTAGCCATAGGTAGTTGTGGAATAGACCTCATGTGTATTCCTTTCGGAGCCACGACTGAAACATTGGAGTCGCCAGGTGCAAGTTGCAATCTTCAAGTCGCTGATACCTGATGCACCTTCAGAATCAGAATTTCTTTATTGTTCTTACCTAGGGAAATGTCTTCAATTCATTCCCTGGCGATGGCGCCAAGAGTGTTAGCACTGAAAGTCACCCTCAGATTGCAGGAGGATAAGCCCAGTACCCATCAGAGTTTTTGGAGGATGTTGGTTTTATATGAGTGGAGGTCAATGGACAAAAATCAATATATGAATGATGTTCAACATAGAACTAGACAAGAAATGCATAGGGAAGTGAGGGCCACAACTAACTTCAGTCAGTGAATTGAGTTTCAGTATGAACAGAGGGAAGACTTAGTGATAAAGGTGAACAAGACTACTATGAGCATCAGGATTTCAGGCAACTTGGAGAAGAAAAATGCAAACTCAAGATAACTCTTAAGATCAAGTTTTAGACATTGAAATATGTCCAAAAAACACAGTCACAACAACACAATGATCAAACCTACATCACCATGTAGCTGTAGCAACTTGACTGGATCCTCCATGACTGAGACATTCAATATAAGAGGGAAAAAGGTCACAAGGAAGCTAACTAAAACTGGTCATGATATCGCTGCAATTAAACCTACATTACATCAACATAAAAACCCTCGACTGGATCCTCCATGCTCGAGTGTCTTAGAATTTTTTTTACAAACAGATGAAAAGAGGATGACTTCTATTAATATGAAAGTCTCAAATATGATACATAACTAGAGAACAGTTTTGGCATCAAAACATTACAAAATATGGAGCTTTGTTCAACTAGTTGACAAACTTAACAAAATATTAAAATTATCTATTTATACTCAGAACAATACGCCACTACCAAGTGTGTGACCTGGTCACTACAATCAAAGCTTTGCGTCGGTGAGTTCTTCTGTCAAACTAAATGTGCACCCCTCTGTGAGACGCAAGCTCAGATCAGCATGGTTTTTGCAGGAAAATCTTCCCACGGGGGTACCACGAGCTAACGGTTCAATCCCCACGGCTGGGCCTTGGATGATTTCCATTTATGCATTGAGCCGAGGTTTCAACCACCAGCTCTACTTTCATTAACTGCCTTTTCTCAGGAAATCAACGAGATTAAATGCTCAGGGGCTATCCACGAGGTGCTCTTGGATAGGACACCATATAAACACGTGATTCTGGGAGATCCAGCTGGATATTGGTGGCCACTCGCCTATTCCACTTGGAACCCCACCAGTGTTTCTTTCTGTTTTTTAGTTTCCTTAATTGTAGCACAATTTACTAATTTTGGCAGTTTTTCGGGTCTTGAACTTCCAGAGCCGTTTTGAGGCCCTAAACGGCATTTTTTTGAGCATTAAAGTTCCAGTGAATATAAGTTTGTTCCAAACTTGATATTCTTTATTCGCAGTGTATTCTTCGGATAGATATTTCAAACGATGTATCATGTGCGTCAAACAGAGATAGTATGCCAAAGTTACAACCCCAGTAAATTGATGTACCAATTTACCCCGACGGGGCCCATATTCTGGCATTTCATCTCCCAGGGTTAGGTTTTTGGATGTTTAGGGTTTCCATTATTTCTCAATAATATATAGGCCTTTGAGCCTCACTGTAACACAAATTTTAGAGGATTGTATCTACCACATCTCTTCTTAGAGATAAGCTACCAATGCCCAAGCTAGTTTATTTCCATTATGTCTGTAAACAAGTTTCAGTTCTTTGATATTAATGAAATGAAGTGTTATTTTAGCTGCATATTTGTATTCATGGTTATTTGTGTATTATTTTGTGTTACTGCATAAATTCAGATCGTTGGTATCAGAGCGGTCTTCTTTTTCTTGATCCTTCTTTGCATGTCCCCCACGAGGTCAGGGTATAAGGAGTTAGGGCTCGATCTAGTTGAACCTTTGCCAGATTAGCCTCGCAAACCCCGACGACCACCCATGGGGGATGAAAAGAAAGATGAGTGAGAAGGAGATCCTATCAAAATATTTCTTGAGGAGGCCCTTGAAAAACAAAGGAGTGCAATGATGGATAACTTTGCCCAAATCCTTCAACGATTTCCCACTGGCAGCGCATCTGCATCCAGCAGCCACTCCGGAGGTGCAACCCCTTTTAAGGTACAAGTAAACTTTGGAATTCCCATATTTGATGGCCAAATAGATGCAGACGTCATAGATAGATGGTTGAATCTATTAGAATTATGTTTCTCGGTTCATGACTTTTCTGACCGGGAGAAGATTATTTTTTCACTGCTCAAAGCCGCCCCCCATGTCAAGGACTGGTGGGAAACCTACTGTGAGAAAAATGACGAGGAGGAACCCTCTATGTTCTCGTTCATACCCACTTGGAATTATTTCCAAGATGCCATCAAGGAACAATATTATCTCGTGGGGATCTTTGAGGGAAAGTACATACAATGGACTATGCTACGGCAACAAAGGGATCAAGATGTGCATGAGATGAAGAATATGTTCCATACCATGCGCACAAAGTTGGGTATCAAATATTCAGAGAAAAATTTGGTGTTGAAGTACTCCAGTTGTCTGCATAGATACATTCAGGAGGAAATGGAGTTCCTCAACATCTCCTCGCTTGGTATGACATACCGATATGCTGACAAGATTGAGCAGAAATTCAAACAGAAGAAGCGAGACTTTGGATTTGCGAATCAAAAGTAAGGGAAAGGTGGCCCCAAGCTGTAGAACAAAGGACAAAGCCAAGGAATGGTGGCTCAAGACAACCTACCAAAGATGCAAACAAAGAAAAACACCTCGAAGCCAAAGAAGGGCACAGGAAAGTGGTGTGAGTTCCATAAGATCTCCATTAACAACACAAGTGAGTGTTGGGACAAACAGTCACTGGTGGCTGAGATGAGGGCTTATGAATCAGATGCATGCTCGGACATTGAATCAGAACCCAAGAAGGGGAATGATAGAGGGAATCATATTATCTATGCAGAGCCCAACACTACCATCACCACCACGGAGATCCAAAAGTAATAACTAGAAGATCTAGAGGAGGAGGAGCATCTCTTCCACTCCCGAATGTGGGTAAAGGGTTCCTTGCTACAGCTCATTGTCGACAATGGGAGACAAAAGAACCTCATTTTAGTAGAGGTCATGAATTGGTTGGGATTTCCAACCAAAACAAACCCACAACCATACACCATCGGGTGGCTTCACCAAGGACAGGATCTCTGCATCAGCCAGCAGTGTCGCCTTCCCTACATCATCAATCCCTTCACCGATGAGGTATTATGTGACATTTCTCCTCTGGATGTTTGTGATATATTATTAGGCCAAACATACTTGTGGAAGCAACATGTTGTGTATGAGCCCCGGCCTCACATTGTTATTGTTACCTTGGGAAATAAGTTGTACAGGATACCAGAGGTACCACTGCCTATCGTTATCTCTTTGGTTACTACAAAACAATGTAGTAAGCTCATTTCTGAAACCGGGAAATTTGTTTTCCCAATGATCCGCCCTCAGGGAAAGAAGAAGTTTGTGGCCACGACCTCCAGACAGGGCTTCTCTACATGACAAAAACAAATGGACAAGGTCATGGAGGAGTATTGAGGCATCTTCACCTTGCCCACAGGGGTGACTTTGCACTATCAGGTCAAACACCCCATCGATCTAACCCTAAGTGCACCGCTACCTAATGGTCCAATCTATCGATGCTCTCTTCTAGAGAACGATGAAATCAAGAGGTAGATCCAAGAGCTACTGCAGAAAGGTCACATCCTGCCAAGTTCATCACCCTGTGGGAGCCCAATCGTGTTGGTGCAGAAGAAGTATGGGACTTGGAGACTCTGTATTGACTATCGGGCACTGAACAAGATCACTGTCTGTAATAGGTACCCAATCCCACAGATTGATGACCTTCTGGACCAACTCAAAGGGGAAAAATATTTCAGCAAGATCGACTTGAAGTCCAGGTATCACCAGGTACCAATAGAACCATCCGATGCGTGGAAGACTACCGTCAAATCCAAGGAGGGCCTTTTTGAATGGTTGGTCATGCCTTCCGGGTTGACGAATGCTCCTGCAACCTTCATGAGGCTGATGGAAGAAATATTTTTTCCATTCACCAACTCATTTTTATTAGTGTACTTGGATGACATCTTGATCTTCAGCTAGACTTGGGAAGAGCACCTCTACCACATCCGACAGGTCCTCCAAACACTACAGAAACACAAGTTGTGTGCCAATTTGGAGAAGTGCACTTTTGGCATGACCCAGGTTCAGTATATGGGATAAAATATTGATGAGCATGGGCTGCATGTGGATCCAAACAAGATCCATGTCATCCGACATTGGCCAGCCCCGACCACTCTAACAAAGCTTCGCATCTTTCTAGGTATTGCTAATTTCTACCGCATGTTCGTGTTGGGATTCTCTCATATCACTTGGCCCTTGATTCAAGTCACCAAGGGATGAGTGAAAGAAAAATAATTTTGGTCGGAATATCAACAGAAGGCATTCGTAGAATTGAAACATCGCCTCTGATGTGCCCCAGTGCTCACATTACCATACTTTCAACAACCATTTGAGATCAAGACATATTCCTTTGACTATGCTATTGGGGTAGTGCTTACTCAACCAAGGCATCCAGTGGCATATCAAACTGTGACACTATCTGAAACAATCTGAAAGTATCCCACTTGTAAAAAATAAATGTATTTCATTGTGCAAGCTTGTCGACAATGGAAGCATTACATTTTGGGGAAGGAAATGATCATCCACACAGACCACCGATCATGGTGATAACCACCGTGTTTAACTCTTGTGGGCATGAGACTTCTGATTGGTCGCTTCTCTATAAGAGTGATCCATAATTCGGCCACACATACAAGATTCTCTTGGAGGGTAACCGAGTTCCAAATTTTCACCTCGAGGATGCACTACTATGTCACCTGGGACACGTTTGTGTTCCTTCAAGTGAGCTTGCCAAGATGATTTGGGAAGCACACTACAGTCGATTCGATGGTCATTTCAGGGTCGATAAAATAGTGGCAGTACTGTAGAAGTATTTCTATTGGCCAAACCTTCGACAGGATGTCGGGAAGTACATCAGATCTTGCACTACCTACACCATTTCCAAACTGAACCTCAAGAAGAAAGTCTTCTATACTTTGTTTCCTACCCCTAGTCGACATTGGGAATCCATCTCCATGGATTACATGTTGGGCCTTCCTTCTACTAAGCATGTAAACGACTGTGTTTTCATGGTCGTCGATAGATTCTCAAAGATGGCCATTATGGTGGCATGCAAGAAGAATATCACAACAGAATCCACTGCTAAACTCTTCTTTGAATGAGTGTAGGTACACTTTGGGACCCCATAGTCTATCATGTCATATCAGGATAGCAGGTTCCTCAGTACATTTTGGTCCAACCTCTGGTCAATTTTAGACACCAAGCTCGTCAAGTCCACATATTTCCATCCCCAAACTGATGTCCAAAGAGAGCTCGTCAACAAGATGATCGTACACATTTTGTGCATGTACAACTCAAATAATACACATACATGGGATGAGAGCCTCCCCTATGTACAAAATAGCTATAATTGGGCCCTCCACAACTCAACCGACCACAACCCTTTTCAGGTGGGCTTGAGATTCTAGCCACTATGTCCCATTGACATAGCCATACCTTTGTAGTTTCTTAGGATGATTCGGCTCATGTCCAGTTTGAATCTGCCAAGGAGAAAAACTTCATTGAGCACATTCAACACATTCTAAAATAGCTTCATGACATATTGGGCAAAGCCAATGCTAAGTACAAGCAACGACATGATCAACATCGGGTGCAACACAACTTCCAGATGGGTGACAAAGTGTGGCTACATTTGCAGAAAGAGAGCCTCACTAGACCCCACCACAAGCTTTGCTCACTCTGATATGGGCCATACACCATCACCAAGGTTGTAGGGGACAATGCCTTTGAGATAATTATTCCACCATTCCTTGGTCTACACCTAGTGTTCAATGTGAATCGCCTTCAGCCCTACTTTTCACCTTTACTGGACACATTCGACATGGAAGAAAAACTCACACCAATAGAGTTAAATACAGACTACATGGAACAAGCCACAACTAGTCGGTTTATGGACATACAGATCAAGAACACATGCCAGTAGAGGATCCATCTATATCAAGTTGTCAAAGTAGGACAACTCCTACACCAGGGCAAGTGGCTCACCAGGGACCAAGTTCAGCAGAAGTTTCCTCGTCTCATGGAGGAACTCAACACAATGGGGACCATTTCTTCCTCAGGGGAGAGGAATGATCCAGGTGGATATTGGTGTCCACTCGCCTATTCCACTTGGACCCCCACCATTGTTTCTTTTAGTTTTTCAATTTCCTTAATTGTAGAACAATTTACTAATTTTGGCAGTTTTTTGGGTCTTGAACTTCCAGAGCCGTTTTGAGGCCCTAAACGATGTTTTTTGGGCATGAAATATCCGATGAATGTGAGTTTGTTTTGGAATCTATATTTATTGTTAGCAGTGTAGTCCTCGGAGAGATATTTCTAACGATGTATCATGTGCATCAAACAGAGATCGTATGCCAAAGTTATGACCCCAGGAAATTGATGTACCAATTTACACTGACGGGGCCCATATTCTATCATTTCATCTCCTAGGGTTTGGTTTTTTTATTCTTAGGGTTTCCATTGTTTCTCAATATTATATATTCCTTCGAGCCTCATTGTAACACAGAGTTCATAGGTCTGTATCTGCCACATCTCTTCTTAGAGATAAGCTACTAGCGCCCAAGCTACTTTATTTCGATTATGTCTGTAAACAAGTTTGAGTTCTTTGATATTAATGAAATGAAGTGTTATTTCCACTACATATTTGTATTCATGGTTATTTGTGTATTTTTTTGTGTTCATGCAAGAATTTGGATCAGCAAGGCCACTCAAAATTGGTTTGGGCTCAGACCGCTTTTGGGCCCGCAATCCATCTCCTTTCTCCACGTAGCACATTCCCCATACCATGGTTTCCATTGCGGGACCACTTAAGAAAATTATCGAATGAGAACATTACGTCCCCGCAATAGAATATGGTCGTTGATATGGTCATGATTTGAGATTTGGGAACACCAACTAGATTTAGTGCTACCGCAAAATATATTTGTCGACCGACTTCAAGATCTGCCAAAGTGTGCTTTGGGATGGGGCTCTACCTTTGGCGCTGAACAATAACACCTCTCATAGGATGATATGATGCGGAGGCCTAATGCCACAATGATGATGTGTCATGGACAGAGAGGTGACAGGTGTCACCCTAAAACAGTCTAGAGGCATGTTTGATAATGCTTGAAAAGAGTGCCTCGTGTCAGCACTAGGTAGATGTCACACGTCTTGGCGCTCTAGGCTCGGTTGCTAGCTCCTTTTCCTTTGGCTCCTTTTTCAACGTGACCTTGGGCCATGACCTGGTGCTTATCCCATATGAAGATTATGGATTTCATGCTTCAGGAGTCTTCTCATAATTTGTATCCAGACTTCCCAATACCCGATTCGGCGAAATCACCTTGCTCAGGCCGATGGTCAAATATACTTCACGATCATTGGCTGTGATTGCTTCTTCAAGACTCCGAATCAACCATCTTGATGCGATGGGAGCCAACCTTTCCTTCTGGACCCACCTTCCATATGACCTCATGTTGTGACCCTGGGCCCACTCTCTGAGTGCTTCACGAATTTGCGCTGTGGGAAACTTGTTCTTTGCTCCCAGCAAACCTCTGATTTGCGAAACTGTGAATCCCTTGATCTATCGCCACATTCCCTTCTAAATCAGATAGTCCAGCTTTACTTCTCACTTCATGCTTTGGGACCCCAGGACTTAGGTACTTCGGTGGCTTTGGCACTTCGGTACTCGGGAAAATTTCACATTCCTCACTTCATCTTTCCTGAAATGACTTTCTCCACAGCTCAGATCTAGTGCCACACGTCCTACTGTATCAATTTTTTTTTTCTAATTTTGGGTTTTGGGACTTCAGACCTTTGATGAACAACTTTAACAACATTTCTAACTCCTAATTCCCGCAATAATCTTCCATCGTTGATCTCTCTTAATAAGATCCATGACCCAGATTTAATCTTTGCCTGATCTTTTATCTTGGGCCTTTTCTCCAGCACTAATATTTGAGAAACTTTCGGATTTTGAAAACCCACAAACCAATGATCTAAACTCCACATGGAATCCCAGACATTGGGAGATGAACTCGCCTGTTTTCTTGATTAGAGTCTGGAATGGGTCGCTTTGATTGCTGCACCTTGAGCCCGCGGATACAGCCTGTATAGACAAAGACTTGGATGACTGTTTGGGGGCTTGGAAAGAAAAAGGATGATTGAATGAGAAAAAAAGGAAAGTGATCAACCTTGGAGAAAACATAAAATCTTAGGGACGAGACTTCTCAGGTAAGACAACAAGGAAAAACAGGTTGTTCAAACGAACGACGACAAACAGAGAAAAACTTACAAGTTGAAGGGGAAAAAAATTAATATTTGGTCTGTGAAAGGGAGAGAGACAGGGTAAAAGTACAGACTTAGGTAGAAACCACAAACCCATAAGACTCTAACAAGTTCATGCAATAACAAACTGCACTGCTAGCTCGACATTATGTAAACTTTAACCTAGCGGTGCACCAATTTTAACTAAACGCACTGGGGTGTACTGGAAAACTAGCACCCCATAAATTCAATGTTCAAACACATCTCCATACTTTAAAAAATCATACACACACTGAATAAATTGCACTTGTTCCATTTGACATTATGCACCGGTACACTTCACTTAACTAATTGCACAACTAACATAATGATTTAATGTAGTGGTGTAACAATTGCAATCCAATGCATCGACATTGTATACATCAATGCAGTGAGACATATATTTCTTGATTTTTAATAGCATGACATCTCATTGGACACCTCGTTCCCAGTGCACTCGCATTTACAATGCATCAAAGTAAAAAAGGAGGGATCTCCACTATCACAGTGTTAACTGTGCGCTAATAGTAACACCTCACATTCACTCATTGTGTTGGTTTAGTGGACACCTTGTAACTGGTACTTTCGACAATAGAACACATCATTAAACAAAATGAAAATGATCCAATAACATGGTAGCACCAATGTGTTTATATGAACACATCACACTGCGTAAGTTCATATTCAACAATTTCACTGGTCGATGCAAATGGATCAAAAAACACACTAGTAATGCAAAGAGAACGACCCCGGGCTGAATTTTTACAAATTTGCAGCACCGTGCATATTATGGTAAGCATTTCTAATATTCTAGGAAGTGATCCAATTGAGATAAATGCACCAATGAATTCTATTAATCAAATGCACTGCCAAGTTTTTGAAGAACAAATTTCCTCCACGGTGTGTCACATAAATAAAATGAACCGGCAATGTCTACTACAACACAAAAATATATATATAATAATTTACCATCTCAATTTGTTTTCTGGGATGCCACATCACCGGCGCATTATAGTAAAAATAGAACAATGTCAACACATACTGGTGTGTTACTTTAAACCAAGCGCATTGGGGAGGTTAAGTAACTTAAACAAGGAAAAATAGTTTAAAACTTATCATTCCGGTGTGCATTGTAAAACACAACCATTAATAGTGCATTTGTTAAGCCCTAAATAGTGGCTCATTACCCCTTAATTAGGGCATATTATATTAGTAATGTTATTTTATTTATGTCATCTTTAGTCCATTATTTGTAATTATACCTCCTAGTCTCCTATACATACCAAGGAGACATTTTCATTTTGAATCATCTTGTAATTGTACATTTATGTGGGAATAAAGAGGTTGCCCCCTTGAAGAGGCTTATTATCTAAGTTTCTCTCTTTTTCAAGGCATTGAGTACTTATTCTGAGGTTTTTCTATGCTATATTGATATTTGGTTCTTAACATATGGTATCAGAGCTCAAGGTCTTGGGGTTTCGCTGCTA
>JZKD02S1877186.1:1262228-1274529 GCA_000966675.3 Picea glauca | reverse complement strand
CTCCTAGTCTCCTATATATACCAAGGAGACATTTTCATTTTGAATCATATTGTAATTGTACATTTATGTGGGCATAAGGAGGTTTCCCCCTCGAAGAGGCTTATTATCTGAGTTTGTCTCTTTTTCAAGGCACTGAGTACTTATTCTGAGGTTTTTCTATGGTATATTGATATTTGGTTCTTAACAGCGTCATGAAAAGTAAACACACTAGCTATAAGCATTTGGAGCACAAACTAACATTAATAGTCAGTGCATTTAATATAACCCAGGTCACTGTGTGGTTTAACACCAACCCTTAACTAGTGTGTTGTATATCACAACGCACTACTATAGATGTTGATGCTTGACTAAAAATGACGTTTCAATGAATTGTATTTAACATACGTATGTTTAGTGCCCAATCTTTGATAAGGAGAACTGGACGCAGTGCATATGTATTTGTTAAGAGTACCACTTATGTTTTCATTTTTTTTTGCAAACAAAAACTGTTTTCAATTTTTGATAAATACAAATTAATTATATATGTTTGTTTTTTATATTTTAAATTCATTTTATTTATGTATATGTTCCTAAAACATAATTTATGTGAATCATATATGACGAAGACGCTAAATGTAGTAGCGACAAAAATCAAAAGAAAAATAATTTAATTCACAATCTACATATGGAAACCTCCACAATTAAATTTTGTGGAGGTTTTGATTTGTAGAGGCAAAAACATAGGTTTCTCTTCGGTGCCTTAGATAATTTAGCGCATGGAATCAATGCTATGCCACTTCCTTAGTTCTCTACCTCACATCTCCTCCTTCACAGGATGCCTGACTTTCTCCAAGATACCATCCTTGCCATTCCTATAGCCATAATATGTACTGGCATCAATTCGATTGTAGAACACATACCTACACCTCCTCTTTTTCGCCTCGATGAGGGTTAAAAAATATCTCCTTGAGGATGGGGAGTAATTTTTTATCCCAGAAGTATCTATAACCAGGGCCCTTTCCTGTGGCATCGAGCAAATCAAATTCATTCCCTTCAATGTCCACCATCTTGGCCCCTACTTTGGAATAATTAGGACCACCAAGCTCTGCGATCAGAGCTTCCTAGTGCCCCTTTGTCCTATTCAACAAGAAATGACTCTGGTGAATGTCTTAATTATAACACTGTGTTGGCCTCAATATTGACCTAAGCTCCATATTGTATATTTAATATAATTTATAAAAACAACCGATGATCCATAAGCTTTTTCAACATGTCTTATCGCTAAATATTCAACATTTCCTTGGCCTTGGACTTATCCTCCATGATATCCTCACCCATATACTAACTAAGAAGTTCATCATGTTTCTTCTTCTCTACATCCATGCACTCGATCATCTTCTCATCCATAAGGGGAACATGGGAAAAAAAATGTTGCTCTCTCCGTTGTTGGTTTCCCTTGTCCCGCTCTCTCATTTCTTCCACCATGTAATCATCTTCCTCAAATATAACCAAATTCATGGAAAATATGTCCTCACCCTTGATCCTCAACCTATTCTACCTCTATATAGACTTAATCATTTTCCACTCCCTCAACTCTCTATCCCACATCACCTCCTCTTTGGGTCTCTCGACTTTATCCAATATGTAATTCTCATCATCATTGTCATCATAATAACTAGTGTCAATTATTTTGTAGATTTCGTACATATACCTCTTATTCTTCACCTCACGGGGATTATTGAACAAATATTTGACGTCGGGGAGAAATTTCCTAGTCGCACTTGTATAATTGGTTGTTGGAAGATTGTAACATACCATATTCAAACAATCAATTGTACAAGTGATACTAATAAATTCCTCCTTGAAATTAGAATCTATTCGATAATCACCCTCGAGACAAAGAAGGGTATGTCTAGCTATGTGATCTACAAGTGAATTGACACCAGTTATTATAGAGACAACGATGACGAGAACAATATCATGGAAAAAGTTGAGTGACCCGCAGAGGAGGATATGAAGACCAGAGTGATGAGGGAGTGGAAAAGGAGCGATTCTATATAGAGGGAGACTAGGTTGAAGATCAAGAGCATAGAGTTTGTTTCCATTAGGATGGTCCTATTTTTGGAATATGAGGATGTGACGGAAGAAATGGGAGAGAAGGACAAGGGAAACTAACAACAAAGAGAGTGAGAGTTTGTTTCCCATGTGCCCCTTCTAGATGAAAAAGTGATTGAGCGCATGGTTGTAGAGAAGTAGAAACATGATGAACTTGTTATTAAGTACATGGGTGAGGATCTCATGGATGAGTAGGCCGAGGATAAGGAATTTCTTAATATTTAATGACAAGAAATGTTTAGAAAGCTTATGGATCATCGATTGTTTTTTCAAATGAGCTTCTTAACTTCTATTAAATATACAATATGGAACTTAGGCCAATGTTGAGGCTAACATGGTTTTATAATTAAGATATTTTCCAGGGTCCTTTCTTGCTAAACAGGGAAAAGGGGCACTGGGAAGCTCCAACCGTAGATCTTGGTAGTCCTAATTATGCCAAATTAGGGGCCAATATGTCAGACTTAGAAGGGAATGAAGTCGATGTGTTCAGTTCCAAAAGTAAGGGCCCTGGTTACAGATACTTCAGGGCTAATAAATTCCTTCCCATCCCTAAAGATCTATTCGATAATCCCCCTAGAGGTGAATAAAATGAGGTGTACGCATGCGATATACAATCGAATTGACACCAGTTCATATTGTGGCTACAAGAATGACAAGGAAGGTATCTTGGAGAAATTCAAGTGGCTTGCGAAGGAGGAGATGCAAGGTAGAGCATTGAGGAAGTGGTAGAGGATCGAATCCATGTGCTAAATTATGAGTGGCACTGAAGAGTGACCTATGTTTTTTCCTCCGCAAAAAACACCTCAAAAATTTAATTGTGGAGGTTTGCATACGTACTTTGTGAATTAAAGTGTTTCTTTATGCATTTTTATGTATCAATGGCTCTAGTGCGATTACAATCACACCGGTACGCTATAAATAGTATAGCACAGATGTATATTGTGTTTTTTCAAATTATGTTGATGTTGTTATTGTTGTTTGATTTATAAAATATATAATAAGCACACTAATTATTTTTATTTTTTTAAATTAAATTTAAGATGCATCACTCATTAGAATTTAGAGTTGTCTGTTGGAAAAATAACTGAGAGGTGGGGGGGTGAATCAATTATATATATAAGCTTGAAACTTTTCAAGTTCTTTTATGAATCTTTCTATATTATTATTTAATGTGTTGCTGATAAATTAACATGCATAGATATACAATATTTGATCAATCACACAAAATACACAAAGACACTAATTTTCCTGAGGAAACCCATAAAGGGAGAAAACCTCTTCTTCTTAGGATGTCAATCAAGATCCAACTTTCATGTACATAATAGTATTTGAGAACCAACTCAAATATGAGGCTACAACCTATGATAGCAAGCTACAACTTGCAGAGATCACCAACACTCATATTTATCTAGAACCAACTATATGGAAGTACCAACTCCTAGGTTTCTCCAGCACCAACCAGATGGAAGCACCAACTCCCATAATATCTTCTAGCACCAATTAGAAGTTAGAGGAATACAATCCTCCCTAGCACCACCCTACCACCCTGATTGAATCTTACAAAAACTTACTTACTTGATCTGTCTTTGATCTGATCTATTGTAGCTCAGAGTCGCCTCTACCTTCTTGAGCTTCTATGCCCTTATCCACTTATGCATCTTTCTGCAATTTATTATCTATGTTTCTTCTGCATGTTATGTGTCGTGCCTCTGCTATCCTCTTTAGATCCTTCACACGACCTCCTTCTACCCACACGAACAACTACAAAAAGGAAATTCCTCTCTTCTTTGTTCTGTGTTTTTATCATGCCAAGACCTCTACCACATCATCCATGCAAATCTTCACCTTCTCTGGCAGTTATCCACAGTTTGTTCATCATCAGTGGTCGTTATCCTAATATTCTTGGCTTCTCTTCTAGTGAATCCCTTCCTCTTCTCTGTTACAGTTACAGTTCATCTGACAGTTACAGAAGGTCTCTTCTGACAATTACAGGAGTTCCTCATGAAGAAGCTCCTTATGAACTTCACATGCACAAACTAGCATCGGGTGCAAGTTCCTCTTCACATGTCCACAAGATATGACCACATGCTCACCAAAAAGGTTCTACATGAATTTGTGTTTTACGATCTCATGAGTTATCTCTCCTCCATTATTCGAAGTCTGAGCTCTAGAACTCCGAACTTCGTCATGCCAGATCAACAGCCCACAACATTCCTCGACTGATAGTCCAGATCTCTTATTCTCACTTTGAGACTTCATGACTTAAGATTTTGGAGGATAGAGCACCTCCTTTGCTCGATTCCTAAATTTGCGCTTGCATCATATCAACGACCCATATCTCTCAGTGATCCAATAGTCGAGATCAATTCATGAACTCGAAATTCACAAGTTCCTATCTTGTGCATTCACTCCTTCCTCTGGATTTCTTGATTTGTGAATTATCAAAGAACTAATCTCTCACCATGTGTCCTTCCCAGCACCAACGTCTAGGATTTCCTTCATTATTTTGAACTTCGTGAGTTTCCACTCTTCTCCTTGCAAATATTTTGAAGTCTAAATCCTCGAACTCTTGGATCTGCTTCCACATGTCCCCCTCGATGATGGACGATTCTGATAGACCTCATAACTTTCAGACTTCATGAGTCTACTTCTCCTGTGCACTCTAAAAGAATTAAGCCTCGTACACTTACCTGTAGATCCAACAACGATTGGTCCATGTGCTCAAATATAACGCCTCAAATATGTTCGCCTCCTCTGTGCGCTTGTTCCTCCTATCTGGACTTTGATCCAATGATCCAGATTCTTCATAGTTCTTGATCCGACAACCACTGTCACTCCTCCTCCTGAGCTTAGGATCTCTTTTGACTTAGAATATTTTCTAAGTATTCAAAGGTTTCAACCTCCAACCCTTCTCTTATGAGACTGGTTGAAGGGTCTCATCTTCTCTTTTTTGTTTTCCATCAATGATAAGCACACTCTTCGTATAAAAATTCCAACAATATCCCTCTTTGGAATTGATGGAAACCCTGATAGGATGCACTATTCTGCTGAGACCTCCAACTATAGCATCCAGACTAGACTCTATTCTTCTTAGACCTCCAACTATAGCATCCATACAACACCTTTTTCTCACCCTTTGACATCAATGTCAAAGAAAACTGAGAGTGACTATGTTCTCCCCCTAATCAGACATACTATAAGCACTCCCCCCCTGATCAAATATACTATGAGAACTCTCCCCCTGATCAAATATACTATTTTAACTTGATAGCAGGGTCACGCCCAACTTCTGGCATAGATACTCAAATTGATCTTTTGGAAGCGGTTTAGTGAAGATATTAGCAATCTGATCTTTGGATGGAATATAATGCAAAGAAACAATAGTGTTGATTACTTGTTCCCTCAATAAGTGATACTTGATGGGTATATGATTGGTCTTGGAGTGAAATACAAGATTCTTTGACACACTTAATGCACTAGTATTATCACAATGAATTGGAATCGGTGAAGTATATTTGACCTCCAAGTCTGCAAGTGTCTGAATCATCCACAATACTTTGGTACAACAAGTGGCAGCTGCAATGTATTCATCTTCTGTAGTTGATAAGGAAATGGAACCTTGCTTCTTGCTCAACCATGCTACAAGAGAATATCCTAAGAAAAATTCACCTCCACTCGTGCTTTTCCTTTCATCCATGTATTTATCCCAATCAACATTCGAATAGACTGCTAATTGAAAATTTTGATTCCTAGGATACCATAGGCCATAGTTGATTGTTCCTTTCAAGTATCTGAATATTCTTTTGACAGCTAGAAAATGACGTTGTCTAGGTGCAGACTTATACCTTCCTACCATTCCAACAACATGCATTATGTATCGACGAGATGTTTTGATGTACAATAGGATACCTATCATAGACCTATATAGACCTATATACCTATGATGTGATGTACAACTGGATACCAATTATCTAACTTGCAATATGATTCTTTTGAATAATTCATGAGGAAGGATTTGATGTTGATTGTTGTCTTCACTCTTCTTGTCTGGGTGTCTCTTCTCCACCTGATTCATCATCTTCTTGTGACTCTGAGATTTGTTGTTATTCATTTTCATTATCCTCATCATATTCTTCATCTGAATTGGTGCTTATTCTCTGTTGATATTTTAGAGGAGCTTCTTCATCAATTCAAACATCAATACAGTCTAATAATTTATGCATTATTTTGTTAAAGCATCTGTATCCTTTATTTTTCGTTGCATATCCTAAGAAGATACCTTCATCATCTCTACCATCAATTTTTCCCAGATGATCAAAATTATTTTTGATGTAGAATTTACTTCCAAATACTTTGAAGTGATTGATTGATGCAGGTCGACCAAACCACAACTTATATGGATTTTTATCACTATTCGGCCTTAGATGCGCTTTGTTTAGAATATGAACATTTGTGTGAAAAACCTATACCCAAAAGGTTTTTGAAATGTCCCTTTCACTCATCATAGCCCTTGCCATTTTCTAAACTGATCTATTTCGGCATTCTACAACTCCATTTTGTTGAGGAGTACCTGCAATAGTATATTCTCTTTTAATTTCATGTCTGTTACAAAATTGTTTGAAATCTCTTGACAAAAATTCTCCTCCCCTGTCTGAGCGAATTACCTTTAAATTCCTTCCTGTGTGATTCTCATCTAACGCCTTAAACTTTTTGAACTTCTCAAATGCATCATATTTTTCTCTCAGAAAGGGAATCGACGTAAGTCTAGAGAAGTCATCAATGACCAACAAAAAGTAACATTCTCCTCCAGTTCCTTCCTTTCGCGATGGTCCACACAAATCCATATGAATAAGCTGAACTGGTTTCTCTGAAGATGTGAAAATCTTCGATTTGAATTGAACATGAGTCAGCTTCCCCATTTGACAGAATTCGCATACATAGTTATGAGGCTTAGATATTCTTGGAAGCTCTTTCACAACACCTTCATTATTCAGTTTGACAATATGATCAAAATTAAGGTGTCCAAGCCTTCTGTGCAATAACCAACTTTCATCAAATTTTCTTAAATGGCATTACTCCTTATCTTCCTTCATAACATAGACATTGTTTTCAGTTCTAACCCCTTTTGTAAGCATCTATCCCGTGTTCATTGTTTTTATTTTACAATATTTGGCAGTGAAAGTGACTTCACATCCTCTATCACACACCTGGCTGACACTAAGAAGATTATGCTTTAATCCATCAACAAATAATACATCTTGAGATTTGGCTCTTCCATTACCTAAGCTTACTAGACCTTTACCTATGATCTTTCTTGGAGCATCATTTCCAAAGGTCACATTTCCCAATTTACTTTCTTTGAGTGATAAGAACTTACTTTTGTCACCTGTCATATGACTGGAGCATCCACTGTCAATATACTAGGGGTTCTTTTGTCTTTGAGCTGCCAACACTAATCCACACTTGTTATCTTCTTTCTTCTTCCAAACATTGACGTTTTCAATTATGTGATTTGAAATTGTATTATAGTTCTTTAGGCGATAGTCTGCAGCTTTATGTCCATAATTATGGAATATGTAACATTCTAGTTCATTGAATAAAGGATCGTAATGATTGTTATGCTTAATCTGCGTCCTTTTCCCAACCATCACATGATTTGCAGTCTGTGTTTGTTTTTTACTTGGCTATCTCATTCTTTGTTGTGGAAGATATTTATTCCTTGGGTGTCTTGATTTCTCATGTCTAAATATTAACAAAGAACAATTTACAGCTTTGTGGCCAAAGTTAGAACAGTAAAAGAAATATCCATAGAAAAAATCTTTGTACCTAGAAAATGGTTGACTTCTTTCAGCATGTCAATTTTTTCCATGCTGATGATTTCCTTGAGCAGAGGGTGTATTATTTCTTTGTTCTACAGATTCAATTCTAGTACCTTTTTCTTCACCCCTCCTTGGTGGTTGACTATCTTCCTTTGTTTTTGCAGGTTTGTTGTTGTCAATGGTTCTATATTTGACAAACTTGATGGATTCTTTGTTGCTTGGTTGACCACTACTTGATCCCTCTTAATAACCCAAACCAATTTTTAAATTTGGATTCCTTTTATGATTCACAATGGTGGCTAATCCTTATGTGGCTTTAATATTTGTCAGATTTTGATGATATAAGGCCTGAAATTCATCTAGATCTTTTCTGATAGACACTACTTCAACTTCCAATTTTTCACCTTTTGTTTTGGCTTCCTTTAATTTCTATGTGAGGATGTACTAAATCCTCTTAGATTCTTCTAACTTAACTTTCAACAGAGAGATTTCTTCAGATGGTTCATTGCATGTTTTCTCATACCTGAGCAATAATTGTTTTTGTTTTGTTTTGTTTTCTTTGAGTCTATCAATCTCTTCCATGGCACTGACAAGTTCTCCTTCAAGATATACTATTGCTTCACAATCAGCGAACTCACTTCCTGTATCTTCAGTGTTTATATCTTATAAGGCTATTAGCATGACATATTTTGTTTTACTTTCAATAGAAGATTCATTGTCTTCATCATATAAAGGATCATCATCAATGTTTACACAAAGGATTTTCTTCTTAAAATTATTCTCTCTATAGACCTTATTTTGTTTATGATTTTCTTCATCGTCATATGTCTGATCCTTTCTTTTGTGAGGAAACTTAGATGAAAAATGACCTACATTACCAAATTTGAAACATTTGAAGGGCAATTTACCTTTGTATTTTCCTAATCCTTTCATTAGTCTTCTCACAAAATTTGCTTCAATCTCATCTATATCGGATTCTGTGTTTTTCTCTGCTTTAAAGGATACCTCTCTTGTAGTGGATTTACCTTTGGCGATTCTCATTTCATAAGAAGTTAGGGTTCCAAGAAGTTGATCTAGTGCCAATGCTTTGAGATCAGTTATTTTCTCTATAGCAGAGACCTTTGAGTTAAATCTATCAGGAAGAGATCTTAATATTTTCTGGACTAGAAAAGATTCATCGATTGTTTCACCTAGATATTTCATAGTGTTGACAAGTTATTTTATACGTAATAAGTACTTAATGATAGTTTTGTCTTAATCCATATTTAACTGCTCAAATTTCAGTCCGTGAGTCTGAAGTTTTTCATCTTTCACCTTTTCATTACCTTCATAACTACTTATCAGCTTGTCCCACATAACCTTTTTTGAATCGCAGTGCATGACTTTGAAAAACTCGGTTTCTGCAAGTCCATTGAGGATGGAATTCATTTATTTTTCATTAAATATAAACTCCATCTTATCATCTTTTGAGGCCAAGACTATAGGCTTCACATATCCAGTTTCAATAGCATCCCAAACATTAGCACCTAGGGACATTAAATATGTTCTCATCCTTATTTTCCAGAAGGCAAAGTTTGTTCCATCAAACATAGGGACTCTATTAGTTTAACTTCCTTCATGATTAGTCATGATCAAGATTATGGATCTACCTTTTATCAAAGGCATCGGCTCTGATACCAATTGTTGGAAAAATAACTAAGAGGGGGGGGTTGTGACTCAGTCATATATATATATATATATATATATATATATATATATATATATATATATATATATATATATATAATCTTCAAACTTTTCAAGTTCTTTTCTAAATCTTTCTAGATTATTATTTAATGTGTTGTTGATAAATTAACATGCATAGGTATACAATATTTGATCAATCACATAGAATACACAAAGACACTGATTTTCCTGAGGAAACCCATAAAGGGAGAAAACCTCTTCTTCTTAGGATGTCAATCAAGCTCCAACTTTCATGTACATCACAGTCTTTGAGCACCAATTCAAATTTGAGGCTACAACCTCTAATAGCAAGCTACAACTTGCAGAGAGAACCAACTCTCAGATTTCTCTAGCACCAACTAGATGGAAGTACCAACTTCCAGGTTTCTCTAGCAACAACCAGATGGAAGCACCAACTCCCAGAATATATTCTAGCACCAACTAGAATTTAGAGGACAACAATCATCCCTAGCACCACCCTACCACTCTGATTGAATCTTACAAAAACTTACTTACTTGATCTGTCTCTGATCTGATCTGTTGCAGCTTAGAGTCTCCTCTGCCTTCTTCAGCTTCTATGTCATTATCCACTTTTGCATCTTTCTGTGTTTTATGCTCTATGTTGCTTCTCCATGCTATGTGTCACGCCTCTACTATCCACTTCAAATCCTGCACACAACCTCCTTCTACCCACATGAACAACTACTAGAAATCACTTCCTCTCTTCTTTGTTCTTCATTTTTATCATGCTAAGACCTCTACCACATCATCCATGCAAATCTTCAGCTTCTTTGTAGTTATCCACAATCTGTTCTTCATTAGTGGTCATTATCTTGATATTCTTGGCTTCTCTACTAGTGCGACCCTTCCTCTTCTCTGTTACAGTTACAATTCATCTGACATTTACAGGAGGTCTCTTATGATAGTTACAGGAGTTCCTCACGAAGAAGCTCCTTCTGAAATTCACCTGCGTGAACTAACATCGGGTGAAATTTCCTCTTCACATGTCCACAGGCTGTTACCACATGCTAACCAAAAAGGCGCTACGTGACTTCACGTTTCATGATCTCACAAGTTATCTCCCCTCCATTCTTCGAAGTCCAAGCTCTCGAACTTTGAAATTCGTCATGCCAGATCAACGACCCACGGCATTCCTTGATCAATGGTCCAAATCTCTTCTTCGTACTTCGAGACTTCACGACTCACGATGTCGGAGGTTAGAGCACCTCCTTTCTTTGATTCCCAAATTTTTGCTTGCAACAGATCAATGGCCCAGATCTCTCTGTGATCCAATGGTTGAGATTAATTCGTGAACTCAAACTTCGCGAGTTCCTGTCTTGTGCATTCACTCCTTCCTATGGATTTCATGATTTGTGAATCAATGAAGTGTTGATCTCTCAGCACTAGGATTTCCTTCATGATTTCGAACTTCACGAGTTTCCACTATTCTCCTTGCAAATATTTCAAAGTCCGAATCCTTGAACTCTTGGATCTACTTCCACCTGTCCCCCTTGATGATGGATGGTTCTGATAGACCTTGGAACTTCATAACTTCATGAGTCTGCTTCTCATGTGCACTCTAAAGGAATTAAGGCCTGTTATCGCATGGTTTGTAGGAAAGGTTTAAGGCAGCTTGAGTCAAGGCTTAAAACTGGCGTAACAGGAGCTTCCCCACCCACTGTCACCTCGATGGGGAGCTCTTTCTATTTAGGATGGCTGGTCCAAGGGAGACGTCCCTATGTAATCTGGGTTTTAGAAGGGCTAAGGGATAATGGATCAAGATAAGAGGTTCCCTTTCACAGATTACTGCCAATGATGAGATAGTCAAGAAGAATGTCTTCCACTGGATGGCACCTATTTGCGAGACAAGACAAATAAACTAGAATATGTGCTGCAGTGGTTAGTTCTTCAAAGAATATAGTGACTATCTTCAAATATATATGAGCAAATGGTCAAATGCTATTATTGACGAAGTCAATGATGGCTAAGAAAAGACAGGTAACTTATATCACTTCTTCAATAAATGCATAAAGAGCATTCAGTGTTTAAATACCAATCCTTTGTATTATCACAATGCAAGTTTTCTCATAAATGTAATGTTGCTGCGTCACCTATATTGTTGTTGCTATAGGTATGACGTCAGCACTAGTATTTAGGTCAAAAGAAAGACAAAGAGCTAACGTTTTATTAAACAAGTTTACCAATGTAATCAATGGCTCAAAATCTATCAGGATAGATGACAAATGTCACAACGTTACAAGCCAAAACAAGAGATCAAGAAGGTGTGACGTCACCTATACAATTTCTGTTGCAGGATTAGGGTTAGCTAGCCAAGAAGTGACGTTTTGACAAATTCAACCAATAAAATTGCAATAAACTTCTATGGCTATGATAAGATGACTAGGCCGCACTTTTTCTATCTAAACACAAGTCAAAAAATCAGCAAGACGTCATCTTATTAGGGTTAGTTCAGGTTTCTAGGGTTAGACGCTAGGTTAGTTAGGGTTTCAAATTTGAGAGTGTTTGAAAAGAGTTTTAAAGACAACACGCTCAAAAGGTGTTTCTAGACTAGTGCCTTGGGTTAATGGAGTCAAAGGAGGTGAGACTAATAGCTTGGAAGGCTTAAACTCAAGGACAAGAGGATTAGGGTTTGATGGTGTTGC
>JZKD02S1877186.1:1231911-1253971 GCA_000966675.3 Picea glauca | reverse complement strand
AGATGGGCCCTCCAGGGCCATGCTCAAGTCGCTCCTGCTCTCAGTACTCCATGTCTAGGACCATGTGGGCCTCGAGACATGATCTCCTAGTTATCCCTAGATATCAGGGATAACAAGGCCCATGCACTTACCTCTGGATCCAACGATGGTTGGTCCATGTCCTCAGATCTAATGCTTGAGATATGTTCTCCTCATTTGCGTGCTCATTCCTCTTGTCTGAACTCTGATCCAATGATCTAGATTCTTCATAGTGCTCGATCTGACAACCATTGTCACTCCTCCTCCTGAGCTTATGATCTCTTCTGACTTAGAATATTTTCTAAGTATTCAAAGGTTTAGTCCTCCGACCTTTCTCTTGTGAGACCGATTGAAGGGTCTCATCTTCACTTTTCTGTTTTCCATAAATGATAAGCACACTCTTCCTGTAAACATGCCAACATTGTCATATAATGTTTAACTTTAGTTTTATGAAATTGTTTACTTCGGATTGTAATTGCAAAAAATTAAACTATTAATGCCATATAATGTTAAATTCATCTTCAAGATGAATTTTTTAATTTCCAGCAAGATACAATATGTTGATTAAGCATGTTTACAAAGAAAAATTAATTTTCTGAAATGTTATTTTTGCATTTATTTTATTAATAACATTATAATAATTATTCATAATTAAATTTATAATTGTTATAATTATTAGTGATGGTACAAATGTCTTCCATATTGTTATGAGGAAAATCTCTCTATGGCAAGGGCTAAACCACAGTAGATTGAATGACATGCATAAACCAACTCTAATCCCAAGTATGCTATATAATTAAATGCTAACAAGACAAGGCTAAGAGTCTACCTCATTCGGACGTTCGAAGAAGACCTTCGTTGAGCACGCAACCCAAATATTTATACCTGCAGCTTGTCCTCAACAACCAAGATACACAATAATATGGTGATAATATATAATGTTAGAATATATATTAGCATAATCCATTAACATACATGACAAATACTCCCATGGAATAATAATTCAAATATTTTCAAGATATTAATTGGACGAGAAATAAGTATTTCTATTAAAATAATCAACAGAAGTACATAGGTGAAAAACTTTTGTAATGGCACATATAGGAACCGAGAATCTAAGTCCCTCTAGCTGGGCCTCCAACACTTCAATCCTCCACCAAAGGAAATATCATATAAAGGAGTCAATAAGGTTCTCCATCACTAAGAAGGAAGATCTCGGGGGTTGAACGAGGAGTTCCGACTTTCAAGGACAAAGGGATGTAGACTCAATATGAAGTGAAATTTCTCCAGAGTGTTTTTTCTCTCAAAGTTGAATTGTTTAATCCCTCAAGGGTTGTATATGGCTCAATTTATAGCCTTCAAATGGAATTGAAGGGAGGATTCAGAGCATTTCCAGTACATGGAAGGTCAAGGATCATGGATTTCGTGACATGGTATGAAAACCCGACATAATTTTTAATTTTGAGCACCAAACCTGATGTACATGGGTTGTAGTGGAGAAAACTGTGTATACGCTTGTTGTATAACTGATAGGGCATGTACATGTGGAAAAATAGGTTTTTTTGGCTATGGAATGCAAAAAAAGAGAATTTCAAGTTTGCATAAGGAAATGGAAGGCCATCCAAGCAAGTTGCATGGAGTGAGGAAAACTTTAATGTAACAGATGCCCCCTAATGTATGAGGCTAGAGGACTATCTGCAATGGTCGAAATACATTATAATTTGTATAAGTGGAGTAATAAAGACATAGCTATAAGTACTAATTTCTCATGAGAATATTACAATCCACAATGAATTTGTACACATGGTTTCCAATCAGAATTACACTGCATATCCATGTGGAAATATATCAAACAATTTTTCATAGACATGAATAGGAAATACAAAGAGGGCATATGCCATAGTTTGTCATAGTCATGAACAAGGCACAGTGGAATCCAATCTCAAAATCAATATGAAAATATCTATATACAATGAAGTAGAATCTAATCTCCCATGATAACTGAAGTCATATAGGTACTGGCCCAATGAAAGACAACAATAGATGAGGAATGTAGCTATTGAAAGATGGATGTCTTCTATACCATCTGTTGAAGGTGCAATTCTACATCATGTGAATAGAGGAGTTGAGGTCAAACACAATGAGACTTCGTTTGATTACCGGTTATTAAGGTATACCGTTAACAAATGCAAGATAACCCACTGATAATGAAAGTAGGTATCAAGGAACCAAGTTCATTCTACAAGTGTGAATAAGAGTGTTGAGGTCAAACACTTGAAGAATCCATCGATCAAGAGATATTTATGTTTTCCCAACTATCGATGGTGAGATAACCTGCCAATGATGATTGTAAGCCTCTAGGTACTCATAGGAATCTAAGTATCATTTTCATAATAGATGAGCTGAATTCAATGGAAGGAGACCTGCTGAAATGAGATCATTAGGGAATCTCTCATCATTCAACATGAGGTACAAAGAAATATCTTGATTCTTAGGAGGAGCTCAGAAGAATAGTATGTTCACAAACCAACGACCCTATGTGTCCCTCCCATGCACTAGATGTAAGTAGTGCATGGAAGAGACCCTTTAGATATCATCCAAGAAGGTAAATTCCCGAAAAAGGAGAGGAAACCATTGATAAAGCCAATGGAATCCAAGACAATACATGAATCCCAATATGTGAATATATTTCTTGTCCGAACACAAGGGAAACCCCCGAGTCAATGACCAATGAGGAAATTTCATTTGTTGGGTTCAAGTTTACTTACCCATAATGAAAGTTGGACTGGGGTGCATGGAAGGACTACAACTTCATGTGACTCTGATAAACACTGAGGGTATGGACGACATGAAAATTCAATATTTTTGAGAAATGTTTGACACAGGCTTATAGACTTCCTTTGAACAAGAGCCCGAGACATACATATAACTTAGGAAGAATAGACTTGATGACAAAACTTTGTGATGCAAGAGGCATCAACAAACTCTCCATATGGACTAGAAGAATAACCAGTCGAAGGAGTGAACTCTAAGTAATGATCTAAGCTTCCTAAGTTCATGATAAACCCAAACTTTGGATGAAAATGGACTCAAAATTTTGTTCTCCTTTCAAAGGTGACATGACTATTACCAATATGAGATAATATTCTTTTCTTGCTCGTATTTATTTTTTTCATAGACAAAGGAATGCTATGATACAGGAGAGGAAATGAGTGTCACGAGTAAGAAAATAGTTTGAAGTAGTGGAACATACCTATTCTCAATGCAAGGAAGTGCATGCGGGGCATGGACACTCAGGGGAATGTTTCCTCTAATGGTATAGGGTATCAAGCTGCAAAGCATATATAGAAGGAACTGCTTGGTTAGTGATGAAAGTTGTTGAGATAAGAGGCTTATAACGAGAAAGAGGGGATTGTCAATAGGCTCAATAATGCAAGCAGGATGATGGAATGCAATTACAACTTAACACCAAAAAATTATTTTTCATAGATTTAGTCCCCTAGGCCCCAAAAAGTATCAAATAATACCCAGGATAACTCTTCTAGCCAATGGTGACTAGAGTATTCCATTTTTGTAAGTATTCTACTTGGTCTAGAAAAGGGTTAAACTTATACCAAATAGACGTCATTTCAAATCCATTTAACGAGTTTGAAAGAGACAAGTTCACTCGACAATATTTTCATTTTTTTTGAAAGTCTGAAAAGAGCTTAACCAATACTCGAGGGGAGTCCCATAGGTAATGGTCAAAATGCTTGTGAGTAAGAAGATGGGGTTCAAACACAAATTCATATCAGGACTATAAGGAACTCTTAGTCCTATGGAATAACTTATGCATGTGCACCAAATCACACAAAGGTTCTAACTAGGAAACCCATGTTTGGTAAGTCTCTACCAATTACTAACGACACTTCTAGTAGTAGTGAGAAGGTTCTGTGTTGCTAATAAATGGGTTTGTACCTAAGGTGTATGGACCACGGTCATAGGATGATGCAAGAATGCAAAATGGAATGAAAACCTATCATATATTCCAGTGAAAGAATATACCTGTCGAAGGCATGAACGCGTGGTATGATGTTGGAAACTACCAAAAATCCTAGAAAAAACCACCAAAAACCAAGTCTTTCAACTACGTTGTTAGTCCACAAGGTCAAAAAATAGAAAAACCTATAGGAAGTGGGTAAACAAATTCTACTAATAGTAAAAATAGACCATTTTACCATACCATTTGAGTTTTTTCACCTACATAGTGCATTTTAGGACATTTTTCCCACAATATTCAAGTGTCGATTGTGGCAGCTACGATCAATGGAATCAACAACCATCTTGACCAAGTAAGTGCCCATTCTCTCTCCAATTTTAATGGTTTAAATTTCAATTTTAGGCCCCATTTCTTGAGTATTACAGGGTTTAAGATGGAAAATAGGGTATACATGGGTGATATATCATCAAGTCATGTATACAACCTCATATACGCAGTAAAATCCAAGAATACACTTGTATATGAAACCCTATATGCGACTGTTATCATGTTAGCCCACATACAAGTCCATGAACAAAAATTTTAAAGGATTTTAACTCAAAAAATGGTTTGTCCTTTGCATGATGGTTATTAAATGGAGGGAAAGGGAGCATGAGGAGATAGATGCAGTAGTGGGAAGAGATGCAAGGGCTCAACAAGATTTAAAACAATGTGGAATTTGTAAATTTTGGGCTCTCAAGGGAATGAGGGCTCTGGTGAGGTTACTCTAGTTTCTAGTAAAATACTAGGATCTGGAGATAGAGTCCTTCAACCTCGATGGGAAACCATTGAGGATTGAAGTGGACGATATGTACTTCATCACAGGATTGTCTCATTGAGGTGAGGTACTAAATCCCAAGGCCCGAGAGGCTGGGGGTGGTATGACTATTGATCCAAAAAGGATCCAGAGAAGACTAAGGACAACTCAGAATTCACAGAAGCAACTCAGGAAGCTCAGAATGTCCTCAACAGACAGAGAAAGGGAAAAATTTTAAAGTCCTCAAAAACTTAGTGAAATTGGCATCATCACGAAGAGCACGTTACAAGTTTTCCAATGTCGTAAATGGATCGTCCAATGGAGTTACAGATTGAAATATATTCGAGGTAAAAGTTTTGGTCAACCTAGCCCAGTCAGCAAGGATGAGTCAACATCCATACTGCTGAAGTCAACATCAGTACAAATGATGTCATCATCTATACATTGTACATGACACATGTAGAAGGTGACATATGTCATGTTGACATCAACATGGTGATGTGGCAGCACTAGAGGATATCACATGTCACTCGTTTTTGGCATTTTCGGGTCAATCCATGGACCAATGAAAAAGAGCCACGTGGCAGTCTGTACAACCACGTGGCAGAACGTACAATGATGTGGTATTCTGACATGGAAGATGATGTGGTAGGTGACGTGGTAGGTGATTGTGCATGTGGTTAGCATAGCAAAATGGTTGGATACTACATGGCCCAGTCATGGGCTTCCATGTGGTTGTGGGAAAATGCCCAATGAGGGATCGAAAACCGAATTTCAAAAATTAAAAAAAATGCAAGCCCGCCAAATCTGGTGGCCAAAACTGTAAACTCTGACAAATGAGAATGTGCTCCAAACTTTGTGAATTTCTAAACTATATATACATGCATTTTTATAGCTATAACCCAAAAGGGGAGGCTCGCGGGCTCGACCCCGGGACCTCCCCCCATACAATGCCTAACAATAGCATCCACCACCATTGGGATAATGGACTACGTTGTGTAGTCCACCCCACCTTTTAATTTTAAGCTATGTCTTCCCATGGACGGGAAGGAAGGAGGGCACTCGAAGGTATAACTTGGAAAAAAAACCGAGACGCAGTACAGAGAATTAAATGCAAGGAGTAGGCACATAAATTGAGCTGAGATTTCTCAAGGGCTTGGGAGTGCCAGAGTCAGATTGAGGCATGGAGATAATCATTTTTGGGTAACTTGACGCCACAAATTTAATGGTTTTGTCTATTTTCTGATATGGGAAAAGCTTCTGCAGCTTAATTCCAGAATGGGTTATACTTATGTATTTTACCAAATTATTTTGTTGAGTTAATAAAATGGCCTACCCATTTGAGAGAAGGACCCAAAGACATAGTCCACCAGGGACGAACTCCGTTATCAATTTTTTGTGTTCATATTTGATTCTTATGTCTCTTCATTATTGATATTTTCCTTCTTTAATGGTGCACTTTAATTTATTCTCATTTAATTTAATTTTTTATAAGTGACTTCGATGAAAATATCCTGGATCATGTTGGTACTAGAGCAGTCATATTTGACTTGAATTCTTGAGTGTGAATGCTTACTAGGCCCAAGCATAAACATGGTGAAGGAAATCTTAATACTTTCAATCCTAAAGTTGGTCGTGCATCCTGAAGGAATAAAATGGTAGAAGAGGACAAGCGTGATGAACAAGAGAAAAACTTCCATATGGTTCTTTATCGCATGTCAGAAATGGTCGAGTGAATGTATGGAGGCTACGAGAATAGGATGAAGAATAAAGGGAATAAAAAGGAAGCACAAGATGAGGATAATTATCAGGTAAATCAAGGGGCTGGAGGAGACCCTCCTGAGCCTCCATATTCACCATCAAGTTCTATCTCTTCTTCCTCTGAGCATTCTCATCATTCTCATCATTCTAGCCATAAATAGTCTTTTAAGAAACCATTATTAAAGTTTGATGTAAAGTTTGCTTTACCTATTTTTAATGGAGATGCTAATCCTGAAAAGCTAAATAATTGGATCTGATAGGTTGAAGTATAATTTTGTGTTCAGCAGATTGATGAAGAGGAAGTTAAAGTGGAAATGGCTTCTCTTCGGTTGGAAGTCACCTCTCTCGTATGGTGGGAGAGAAAACTTCAGGACAAAACTAAGTGTGGTAATATTCTTTCCTCATGGTGGAAATTTAAATCAAATATAAGGAAGCAATTTTATCCATTGGATTATTGACATAAAGAAATGATGGAATGGGAAACTTTAAGACAAAGTAAAGGTCAAACTGCACAAAGTTACACAAAATAATTTAGAAAGAAGGCTATTGCATTAAACACTCCTTTGGATTCTTATGAAACTTTAATGAAGTATGTTTTCACACTTCATAGTTATATTCATCATGCTTTGTTATTTTTTAACCCCACCAGTCTTGACAAAGTTTGTGTGCAAGCCACTCAAGTTGATAATAGGGGAAAGCATTGTTTTGTCCCTTTCGCCACTTGAATGAGAAAAAAAGGGCACTTGCAATTCTAGTTGGGTGTTCTAGATAGGACAAAGGTTAGTGTATAAATCAAAAAATTCAATCACATGAAATAAACAAACAACTAAGCTAGAAACAGCTAAAGAAATAAAACTAAAATGCATGAGGAAATTAGAACCAAAATCAATCAAACAAATGACCAGTAATCATGCCACCAATGGATAACTATATTACTGGGAAAACACCGTAGAGAAAGGAGGACTTATGGATCCCCTCTTCCTCCTTGGGAGGGCTCTTGAGTCCCCTATGTTAGAGCTCTTCTTACAATGATAAACTAGAAAGAAAATGGTGAAAAAATCCAAGCCTATTCCCTCAAGAGGTGAGGTGAATAGATTATTTAGATGATGCTAGTATGCCCCAAGAAGAAAACATGTTTCTTGAAGGAGAATAGAGGTAGCATAACAATACAATGATATTCTTGAATTCTTAGTGCACCCATGGCCTCTTTTTATAGCATGTATTTGAGGAAATATCCAACCCATCTTTAGTCTGAACAAGGGGACCTTTAGGGTACCCTTAAGCCTTTGGCTAGCCCCCCCTTCAGATTCAGCTCAGATTTGAGGGTCAAATCAAGTTGGGAGTTGGTCCAGAAGTGGGTGAGGAACCGACAAGAACCATAAATGCGTCATTCATAGGTGTGTGCAGATTTTTTTCATACACACTCACGCATATGGCGCATTGTGCGCTCTATGGGCTTCTTTGGCCCCCACACTATGCGCGCGCTTCCTTTAGTGTTTTAGCGCATGTCAATTTTTTGACCAGTTGTATAGTTTTTGCCTCTTGGAAATGTTGTTTTGGTGTTGTAGGTGAACTAATATGTGTTTGGAGATGTTGTATTCCTATAACCATTTTCAAGCGATGTTGCGGATGAAATTTTAGTGATAACAGATGCCCCATGATGTGTGAGGTTAGGAGCATACGTATAGCCGAAATACATCAATGTTTATTCTAATGAGAGTACAATTGTAAGAAAGAGTGCTGAGAGGAACTGCAAGAGAGATCCATCGGAAGGAGAGGGGAAAATGTGGGATTAAATCGTTCTCTAGGTAGGAAAATAACGTTTGTATACAAACAAGGTGGGCATGCCCCATGCTCATGTCATGTAACTCAAAAATGTAAGACAGTAACTGAAGTTGTATGTTGATGTAGATAATTGCAGCACCCTTCGGGGTGGTTTGCTAACAACAGATGACAATTAGAATGGTGAACGTACTCTGAAACGAGGCAATGACATCTGTAAGAAGTGTCTATGACTCATAGGCATTGATGGCCTATAAAATTCAGAGGTCTTCGGATAGTATAAAACAACTGCAATAGTCGCATAGTAAGACCCACTATAACATGAGAGTGTGTTAAAGTCAAATCGTAAGGGGGTCAATGACAGCAAAGAGAAATGATGGTTCTCTCTGTGTCATCCGAGACTCCTGATTGTAAAGGTAATGAGAGTCAAGATATTGTCTCCCTTTTGGAAACTATGTTGATGTTGAAAGAAAGGGAGACACGACTCCAATAATCAAAAGGGCTTCATGAAATCCACTGAATAAGATCAAGAAATGATAAGGAACATGGAATAAGTCAAGATGCGGTGAGACTCAAGACTGCCCTTGGTTGGGGATGTATGTGAAGGGTGAGTGGCAGCAACCATGAAACTGGATATAGCATCAAGGGGATGACTAGACGTGGGTTAAATTTTACCAGAGGCGTGACAAAGTGGACAAACTAAGAGATCAGGGGTACATGGACTATGGGATACTCGGGGTTTATGGATGATGTCAACAGGAGTAGAAGATAATGAATGCCCCAACCAAGGGTGACATGGGTTTCTTTTCCAAGAAAATAAGGTCACCAAGGGTGACAACAAAATTTATGTAAATGCTAGAAACAAAGGCTTTTTACAATTACCAAACGAATAAAGAATAAGTTTGGATGAGTGTATAGATACAAAAACAGGTACCCCAGTGCAAGATGGATTGGCCTATGAGGGCACAAGTTTCATGGAAAATTGGTGGAGGGTGGGGGCCCCATGGGTGGGTTTCTGTATGAGGTAAATGAATGGAGAGAAATCTACAGATGGGAAAATTGTTTCTGAATGAAATGGAGGGTTAATGATACTACAGAGATGCAGTCAAAATAGAACCGTGATGGGATGAATAGGGCGTCCATTAGGAAAGCTAGAAAAATGAGGAGAAGGAGTATGTGGTTGAATCTCATAAATGTGTAAGACTATCAGGACTCCCATCCCTAGGGAGTGAAAGCAACATGAGTGTCAAAGTGCCAAGGGAGACTATGAATGGCACACCACATGTGGGGGAGATTGCTACCAGGTGACAATACCAAATTGCAATGAAGGTGATGGTACTGTAGAGCCGGATGTAGGGACGCTAAAGGAGAATGTCAGAGGGTGTGATTGGAAGATGCAATTGATATTCAAAGGGAATGATTACATTCCAGTGTCAATCATATGAAGGGGTTGCACTGATTTTTGATAACCAAGTACCTGCACATATGAAAACCGAATACTCGATGTGAACTATATCTAAATATAAAGAGCATATAATAGTCATTTGATAATTTTGAACACGAGAATGCGTAAGTAGATGTGATGTGATAAAAATGCTCCCTCGGGGGTGAGTGTGGATGATGACCCGAGGAATGTGACTGTTTAGGTGGCAGGATCCTGATCCCGTGGCTAAATATGGATTGAAAAACAGAGACTCTGAGCTCCTGTAACTTAGTGTGGAAGTTTGGAAAAGGGGACTATATATAGCTGTGGGGCCCACAATGCCACCTCATTTGTACCTGCTACCATAGTGAGTTGACGAGAGGTTTTAGAGGAGATTTGGATATTATGGGAGTTCAAGCCGACTGATACAGAATTTTTGAGATCCAGGTTAGTGGTCACATCCTCATACATAGTGGATAGGTTCTATTTTCTGGGCAGGGTCATACGAATGGCCATACTAGGTGTTTTTTGTAGGGGTGGGACCACCAATGCACGGGAGAAGGAAGGATACCCACGCTGAGATGCATGGGTATAATTCCCTCTCCCACACATGATGTGTGGTTGTATTGAAGACAACCACATATGGGGGGCATGTGGGTGGGACAAACAGGTGCACATTCAATGTGTGCCTATTCGGTTTATAGTTGTGCACTATGCATAGTTGTTTCTCTGACAGCTGTGCAGCTGTGTAGAGAACAGGTGCACATGAATGCACACCTATGGGTGTGGCAGATGCGCATACATTTCTTTGACAACTGCACATTGATGTGCACATGTGTGAAGAACAGGTGCACATATGTTCACACCTATGCGGGGTGACAGTCGTGCACTTGAGGCAAAGCTGGGGATTTCAAAAAAAAGTTGTATTTTTTTAAGATGTTTTGTTAATGAATGATGATGGATGATCAAGTGTTGTTTTTGTGAATGTAGGTGTTCATTTTATTATTCCATTCCATTGGAGAGAGCGGGACTGGGAGCGCCTCAGGGAGGCAGTGAGAGATGAGTCAGTCATTCAAAGACTTTTGGCAACCTGTTTGTTTCTTAAATTATTCGATTACCCACTCATACGGGTGCAAGAGTACCTGCTACAGTATATGATTTCTATATGGAGCACTAATTTGCAGTGATTCATTGTGTGAGGGGAGCAGTTGACATTCTCGGCTATGGAGGATGTCTATTTCTTGACGGGGCTCCCTTTTGGGGAAAAGGCCCTACCTGTTGATCACCAATTTCTAGGGGATGTACACTTGGAAAACTTGGCGTGGCAGTATTGTATGGCACCGAACATTATGTAAGGTTCGGTCATACACATCAAGGCGATGGATGTTCTCTTGCATTAGTGCATCACATCGATGATCATGAGGATTTATGGATCCCTAGAGACTCAGCAGATCAGTGGTGGTTAGCTAAGGATTATGGAGAGAGTGTTGGATGGAGATTTTTTTGCCTGGGGCTTAATGTTGCATGCCAAGATGATGGGGAAGATTAACCGGTGTTGGACCGCCGACTCCGATGATTTTTTCTTTGGATAGATCTTGGTGGCATGTATTTTGGAGAGGGTGCCCATGTTGTGCCCTAGAGTGTTGTTGTCGGCGGTTGAGGCACGGGAGCCACGAGAGCCATGAATGATGCATTGGGAATCGATTTTGGTATGTCACGGAGGTGGGGAGCGTGGACACTATTTTACGGCCACCTTGGCATGTGTGTGGCACCATATGCCATAGATTATACTACAATTCTCATATGGTGGGATGGACTTTCGGCATGACCCGGATATGGTGTTTCCTCCTGTAGAGGATTAGGACCATAGAGGTACGTTGGTTTAATTATGTGTTTTTTATTTTGATAGTGTAGCATATGTTTATATGGATGGATGTTGATGCTATCGTTGTTTTTCATTTGTGCAGATGTGGGGTTGTGAGGTCGAGAGGCAAAGTTGGTTGGAGAGTCATCTTGTCAGGGGCCAATGAGACCACCATGGGTAGAGCCGCAGGTGGGAGAGTGACACCAAAGGGACTAGGCTAGTGTGAGGATAGCAAATGAGGCAAGAGTCGACCAAAGGCGCAAATTTGATGATCCGAGTGCAGGTCCATCACATGCTCCTTTGATGGAGGTCAACAGAGTTTTAAAGGATTTTCGATGCCAGTTGGAGGTGGTACTGTAGGGTATGCTAGAGGGCATGCAGTCCCACATTCAGGATGAGAGAGTCCTAGAGAAGTGTGCGGGTCTTCTGGCAGAGTTGCGGACCCTAATCCGCAGAGCAGCTATAGCGGGGTGTTAGGGTCCTAACCCACACATAGGTAGAGCAATATATTCGGATGTAATAAACGTCAATATTGATAAGGAATTTCAATAAAATAGAATAAGGCAGATGTAAGAAGACCTAATAGAAGCTTCCACTTCTTGAGGGATCTTCCTCTAGATGCTTCTCTTGATAGACATATTTAGTATAAATAAGGGTCAAGGGTATGAAAAGCCTAGCTTGGAGATTATTGTAACAGAGCGCTGCTCAACTGGAGGTTTCCCCCTCGAAGAGGCTCGTGAACATTGCTTTCTGAATAAAAGTGTTATTTTTGTTGTTGTTCTTATATCATTTATGTGTTATTGTGGAGATTATATTGGTTATATTACTGTTCTTCTGCCATTTCTAGCATTTTATTTCTATTCTGCATACTTTTTATATATGGTATATTACAAGTGGTATCAGAGCACTTTCCTTGGCAGAAATTGTGTGAATTTGTTTTTAGGGTAGAGATGTATTCCAGTGTCTTTAAGCCACAAAGATCTGTCATTACACGCATAAACCTGCAGTTGAGGGATTCATACATGCAGGAAATATAAGTGATTCTTAAGCGCACATCTGTTGGCCACCCTTGTAACCCCTATTGGTACCCCTTTGAGTGGTAACACATCATACAACACCTGTGTACAGTTCGACCTAGATTTCCTGAAGCCCTCTTTAGATAAACCGATCGGCCGCCTGACTGCTATAGTGCCACCGAGAACAGCACTCGGGAAGATACTCTCTAGTACCTGGGTAGTCGGGTAGTATGGATAAGGGTACAGTCTATCCTCCTTAGTTAGTTCCCTGAGATATTGGGCCAAGTACTATTGTTGGACCCGACATGTATATCAGAGAGCTATAGCACAGGGCAAACCCTTGTCTATAGAATCCTTGAATACCTAACCCTTGGAGGACAGAAACATAAACAAATTAAAACATACAACATTTGTTATTGTGCAACTATGTTTGGGTTGCCAAATCACTACACTCTTCTTACTGGTTAAGAATTTGGGGATTTCATCGCTGTAGTTTTCTTCAAACTGGAGTGTAACTCTGAAGGGGTAAAAAAAAAAAAAAAAAGACTGGAAAATTTTTCACCATTATTTGAGACCTATTCCATTGGATTCATCTCTTCTCCCTTATCACATTCATCCATATCATCTTTCGGAAAAAAAATTGACCCCGCCCGCTCCTTTTCAGTTCACCCATCCTCATGGCCCATACCAGTAGCCAAGACCTGGAAGCTCGCTTCAACACCTTGCAATCTGGTCTCCTCGAGATCCAAAAAGAAGTGAAACAACTCAATGACAATGTTGCCTCCATCGATACATCCATCAATACAACCATAAATACAACCATACAGTCCTCAATGGTGGAAGTCAAACAAAAACTGACCACCCTTCTTGAATCTATCTTTGCATCACTCTGCACCAAACTGAAGATCCCTATAGATGACCCTTTCTCTGACGCACCTCCAAAGATTGAACGTGAACATTCCTCCCATTCCCATACCTTTCAGCACCATCACTTTCTATGTGACCTATGCCTTCCATGGGTGGATGTGACCAAATTTGATGGCTTGAACCCCACTGGTTGGGTAACCCAAATGGAACATTATTTCTCTTTATATGACATTATAGATGACTTGGCCAAACTCCGGTATGGTGTTCTCCATCTAGATCAAGAACGTTGGCAATGGTGGCAATGGAGAAAAACTTCTCGTGAAGGGTATATTGCTTGGACCCAATTTGTGACTGAGCTTTACGAATTCTTTGACACTGACACCAACCATTTGGGCCATTTGACAAAGTTGAAACAATCAGGAACAGTAGAAGACTTCATAGCTTCCTTTGAGCACCTAGCTTTTCAAGCAAAGGACATGACTGATGCTTTATTTCGAGAGTGTTTTATTAGTGGCCTCAAGGATGAGATTTGGACCCATGTCCTCATGGATCCACCTTCAAGTTGGGTGGAGGCTACTAAAAAAGATAGAGAATCACAACAGGTTGTATCCTCTCAAAACCGTAAACCCTCCTTTATCCCTCGCCCTAAACCCGTAAATTCCACTACTACCTCTGCCCCATTAAAGATCCAAAAATTGACCAGGGCTGAAATGGTTGAACGCCAACTCAAAGGCCTTTGTTATAATTGTGATGACAAATATTTCTCGAGCCACAAGTGTAAGGAACAAAATCTCTTTATGGCCATCTCTGAGGATATTTCGGAAGTGGATGTTGAAACTCCCCTTGTGTCTGAGTCACCTGAAATCACTGACATAACCCCTCCCGAAGTGGAACCGATCATTTCCCTCAATACTCTCACTGTCTTCTCCACCCCCCAAACCCTCAAGTTAATCAGTTACATCAAGCATCGGAAGGTCATCATTTTGGTTGATAGTGGAAGCACCCATAATTTTATTCATCGCCACATTTCCCAAGAAACTCATTGCTACATCCATGTCGTCAAAAATTTCCAAATCATGATTGCCAATGGTGGTTCCATGAAATGTGGAGGGCGCTATGAAAATGTGCATCTAAAAATTGGTGACTACCACCTAAAATCCGATATGTTTGCTATCAACATGGACGGTTGTGACATTGTGTTGGGTGTAGATTGGCTAAGGACTTTGGGTCCCATTCTCATGGATTTTAAGGAATTAACCATGCAATTCAACCAGGAAGGACCTCCAAGCCCTCTTTTATAAACATCAAATGGTATTTTCCACTCCCCAAGGACTCCCTCCTTCGCACGGTGTTCATGATCATTCCATTCCCCTTGTACCCGGAAGCCTTCCTCCCAATATTCGTCCGTATCACCACCCCTTTTCACAAAAAAATGAAATTGAGAAAATGGTCCAGGAACTCCTTAATGCAGGCGTTATCTGCCCTAGTACAAGCCCTTACTCTTCTCATGTAGTCATGGTCCTGAAGAAATAAGGTTCTTGGAGAATGTGTCCTGACTTTCGTGCCCTCAACAAACTGATCATTAAAGACAAATTTCTCATTCCTTTCATTGATGACCTCCTGGATGAATTGAGTGGCGCTCAATTACTTACTAAACTTGATCTTCGCTTGGGATATCACCAGATATGTATGAAAGAGGCAGACATTCCCAAGATGACCTTTTGAACTCATGAGAGCCACTATGAGTTTTTGGTCATGCCCTTTGGCTTGTGTAATTCCCCCTCCACCTTCCAAAGCCTATATTTAGTATAAATAAGGGTCGAGGGTATGAAAACCCTGGCTTGGATATTATTGTAACAGAGTGTTGCTCGATTGGAGGTTTCCCCCTCGAAGAGGCCTGTGAACATTGTTTTCTGAATCAAAGTGCTATTTCTGTTGTTGTTCTTATATCATTTATGTGTTATTGTGGATATTATGCTGGTTATATTACTGTTATTCTGCCATTTCTAGCATTTTGTTTTTGTTCTGCATACCTTTTATATATGGTATATGTTAGGACCCTATAATGTACCTTTTTACTCATACCTTTTGCTATCATTACACCCTTTTCCCACTCATATTTAAGCCTACATTATCACATTAATCTATTTCCCCAAAGGTATATAACGTTTCTTCTCTTTGCTATATGTTTAATTTGTTTTACATGTAATTTTACATTACTCTCATACTTAACCATTAATTAGAAATATATAGTTGTTGAAACAGTATGTAATTTGCAATGATGAAATAGCATTTCACATATAGCAGTAACAAGAAGGAGCTGTTACACTGGCCGCAACAGCCATACCTTAAACCAACACCCACCATCGCTGCTGCTTAATGACCATGTTGCTGAAACCATCAAAGGACGCAAATACCGTTGCTGAAACAGTCTGTGATTTGCGATGCTGAAATAGTATACAAACAACAGTAACAGAAAGATAAATCAAGAAGTTGTTACACCAGCTGCAACAGTTGTACCTCAAGCCAATGCCAGTCCAACCACTGTAACATCATTTTTCTACGGGAGATCGGAATCTCCTATTCCAGCATAGAATATCAGATCAGGCTAAGAATAGGATTTGGATGTACGCATGTAATTTTATGTTTAAATTGTATTAAGAGGATTCTCCCCTTTAAATAGGGGAAAAATCAACATTAGACGGAGATTACGAAAGGCTTAGTTAGAAAGGAATTATAGAGAAGGAGTGTGTTCACTTGGAGTATTGTAACTGGACATATTTGACAGATGAATAAAAGATTGTTCTGAGCATTTCTTCTTAGTTCCTTTCATTTTTGGGGAATCTTGTGAGAAGGAGAGGGCCCACCTTCTTCAAAAGATTCACCCATTAGTTTCTGTAGTGTGTTAGTATTATTTTTATTCATACCTTGTTAAAACTCTATTTTGTTGAAATTTTGTTTCCACTGATTATTACATTGTTTTCATACAATTCATTTCCAGGTACTTGTTAGTCATTTTGATTGATAATGAGTTTATGAAAGTGTGGTGATCAGAGACAAGTGTTGAATATTCCTACTTAGGGAATAGGGTCTTGTTCTCTGTTATAGAATAGATAGCCTTCAGTACTTGTTAATCATTTGATTGGTAATGAGTTTATAAAAGTGTGATAACCAGAAACAGGTGCTGAAGATTCCTGCTTTGGGAATAGGGTCCTGTTCTGTGTTACAATTCATCATTTTGATTTATGATAAGTTTATGAAAGTGTGATAGTCAGAAATAGGTGCTGAAGATTCCTGCTTGGGGAATAGGGTCTTTTTCTCTGTCATAGAATAGTTAGTCTTCTTTGCAGTATGTTGAAGGATCCTTTTTCTTAGGCTTCTATTCCTTAATGTAATCCAGGATTCTTTTGATAATTATTTTTCTTTGAATCTTAAACTCTGCAATAGATAGATTACTTTTCTATAATTCAAAGTAGAACTTCAGTCTGTTCAAAGAAAGGTGTGATTAGTATACTTTTACTACTACTCTAGATTGCTTTTGAGATTGAGCATATACAGTGTGTGATTGCCTTTGAAATAAATAGACTTCCCTGGGTTGAAAATTTATGTAACACTTGATTGTTTAGTTGATAAGAAATTATATTGCCCAACATTTTGGTGTCATTGCTGGGGAAGGAAATTATAGATTTCAAAATCACTTATGTTCTTTCAGATATACAGATTGCATGAAAGGACATGGAGACCCCAAAGAGACTAACCCTATAGGTGGCAGGGGTAGAGGAAGGGGAGGAAGAAAGACTTTTATTGATGAGATTATATCAAAATCTGAATCTGTTGCTCTTCAGTGACCAAGCTCTCGAAAACCAAAATCTCAACCTTCCTTTCAAGCAAACTTTGAAACGGGGAAAGAAATTTGGAGCCCGGAGATAGTTGAGAAAATAGCAGAAAACATTGGGGATCAAGCAAGTGCAGCAGGGGAACAAACAGAAGAAACTATGGATGAGTATAATGAAAAACTCCACCATGAAGAACAGGCAGGTCCTGAAGGAGAGGTAAATGATAAAAATTCTTTTTCTACCCTAGGATTTCCTATTGGTGATCTTCCTAGAGGAGTAGCTCCTATGAAGAATATTCCACTTTCAACTTTACCTAACTTTCATGGTTTATCTTCAGAGGATCTTGATGAATTCCTTTTCAAGTTAGACATATTATGCAGAAGTTATGATTACATTTCCAATGCTCAAAAATTAAAGCAACATTAAAGGGAAATGCATTAAGATGGTTCATGAGTCGTGGAGGACATGTAATCACAACATGGGATTAGATGAAACAAAAATTTCTGCACAAATACCAAGACTATTACTGAATAAGAGAAAAAAGAGAGGAACTGTTCAAGATGATACAGAAAGAGGATGAAAATTTGGAGGAATTTGTGGAAAGGCTACAGTATAATGTACAAAGATCCAGTCACCCCGATGTAAGTAAAGATATTCTTAAAACAATATTATTAAAGGGAGTAAGGGATGACTGTCTAGATATGTTGAATATGCTTGGTAAAGGGGACATATCTAAAGAATCATATGATGAAAATGTTAGCCTATGTAAAAGATGTTCAAGATGAGCTGCAAGGAATATATCAAACAACAGGGATACCACATTTTCAAGAGTTCAAAAATCAGCCAGTGGAGGAGCAACAAGAGCCGAAATAGGTAATTTACTTGAGGGTTTTAAAATTGAAATGTTAAGTTCTTTTGCTTCACAAATTGACACCTTGCAGATTGAAAAGAAATAAGCCGAAGCAGAAGCAGCTATGTCCATATTTTGTTCCAAATGCAGAGATAAGCACCCACGAAGGGAATGTCCATTGGACAAAAAGCCCATTTGCACCATTTGTGATAAGGATCATGAAACTCAACAATGCCCTTCTTTACCAGGAATCAAAGTAGCATTACAACCAACTGATGAAGAAGCTGAAGCTGTCTATCTGTTGACACAGAGAAGGAAATGGAAACTGTGAGGATAAGGTACGAACCCTAATATGCCATTTACATATTCTAATTGTTGGAATAACTATCCTTCTTTTAGTCAAGAAAATTACCCTCCCTTTAATCAAATGTAATACCCAACCCTCAATCAAATGAATTGCCTACCCATGCAATAGAAAAACCCTCCCTTTGTAGACCCAACAATGTGGACTCCTTGGCCTCCACAACAACAACCGTACCTTAACCAATGGAATCCAAATTGGAGAGGTCAACAACCCCAGTTCCCAAATCAATTGCCTCAATTACAATCACAATTTCAGCAACCACTCTCTTTACCACCAGGTACTCCATCGAACAATCAAATGATGAGACCCCAACTACCTATACAACCTAACCCTAACCCCAATAATAAGGCTCTGTAGTGCATTGATATTCAAAACCAGCCTATACTTTCTCTTTTCCCTGTGCAATGCAATGATATTCACTTACGATCTGGGAAAATAGTAGAACCTATCATTAATGATATTACCTCTTCTGATTCCAATAAAGAAGAAATAAAAAAGCACGATGTACCTAAAGAGGTACAATTGTCCTCCAACACTGTTTTTGAAATAGCAAAACCACCATTCCCTGGGCGTTTAGATTTGACTAAAACACCTGAGCCACCTGCTTTCAATCTTCTAGGGGAATTACAAAATCTCTATGTCAAAATTTCACTACTGCAAGCACTAAGAGATGTACCAATTTATGCCATAACTATGCGAGATATTTGTGTTAAGAAACCTGATAGGAAAACTAAAGATCCCCTGATAGTCCATGTCATGGGTGATTTGTCTACACTAATGTCGGGTAAATCTCTTCCTGTTAAATATGGTGATCCCGATCATCCTACTTTCACAGTACAAATTGGAAAAACAATAATTCCTCGAGTTCTGGTAGACTTAGGCGCTGCTATCAATATTATGACTCTTGAAACTTCACAACTGTTACAACTAAAGAATGAAATTAGAGATACCCCAACCATTCTAGAATTAGTTGACCATTCTACAATCAAACCGGAAGGAGTCATTGAAGATCTAATCATCTCAGTAGAGTCCTGGAATTATCCAGCTGACTTTGTGGTATTACAATCTAAAACAAAGTTGGGGGGTCATCCTCTAATATTGGGCAGGCCTTGGCTAGCCACAACAGATGCCTTTATCATCTACAGATCTGGTTCAATGACAATTTCCAATGGATATGAAACCAAACATCTTACCCTCTACCCCCATGCTACACCCTTGATTAATAATGACAATTCTTTATGGGTGGATTTTGACGATCAAACTACTCAACCTAACTTGACTATCGGACAAGCCTTAAGCCTTAAAGACGTCACCGAGGATGAAGTAATTAATAATTTTATCTGTGAACCCTCCTCTGTGACTCCAGAAACACATAATCAACTCACTGCACTTTTGGAGTCAGATACCCAGGAAAACCTTAACTCTGACGACCCACCTCAAACATCAGCTACCATCTCTTCTAAAAGTATACCAGTAGAAATTGAACATGGAAAAACATTGAATATAAACCCCAACTTGACAGTTGTTGAACCATAGCGATTAATGAAGTTACTTCTCGAACATAAGGAAGCATTTGCATGTGACTATACAGATATGAAGGGAAGCTCTCCTGAATTATGCACTCATCGTATCTATATCAAGGAAGATTGTCGACCGATCTGCCAACCTCAACGACGAATGAACCCTAATTTATGAGAAATTCTTAAAGAAGAACTTCAAAAATTGTTGAATGCAGGATTTATATATCCTATATCTGACAGTGAATGGGTTTCCCCATTGGTAATAGTTCCTAAGAAAAACGGGAAATGGAGAGTGTGTGTAGATTATAGAGCCTTAAATAAAACTATTCAAAAAGATCATTTTCCATTGCCATTCATTGATTAGGTGTTAGATAATTTGTTAGGGAAGAAATTCTTCTCTTTCTTAGATGGTTTCAGTGGGTATAACTAGATCAAAATTGCACCCCAAGACCAAGATAAGACCAATTTTACTAGCCCCTGAGGAACTTTTGCTTATAGAGTCCTCCCATTCGGACTATGTAATGCACCAACAACCTTTCAAAGAGCAGTTATAGGAATCTTTTCTGATATGCTTAATGACTCTATGGAAATTGTTATGGATGATTTTACCCCTTACAGTGTCTCTTTTGACGAAGCACTACAAAATCTTGAGAAAGTACTTAACCGATGTATACAAGCCCACCTCTCCTTAAGCACCAAAAAATGTCATATGATGATGAGTGAAGGAATGGTACTTGGACATTTTATTTCATCTCAAGGAATTCAGGTAGATCCATCCAAGATACAAGTCATTAAAGACCTTCCTATTCCTAAGACCCAAACAGATGTGAGAAGTTTTTTAGGACATGTTGGATACTATAGAAGATTTATCAAAAAAAATTCCAAAATGGCTTCTCCTTTGTTCGTGTTACTTATGAAAAATGTCGAATTCAAGTGGACTACTCTTTTCCATGAAGCATTTGATGCACTCAAACATCAGTTATCTACAACTCCTATTCTAAGAGGACCTGATTGGACACTTCCCTTTCATATATCCTCTGATGCTTCAGATAATGCAATAGGAGCTATATTGGGACAAGAAGAAAATAATCTCCCTTATGCCATCTACTTTATTAGCAAGAATATGAGCCCTGCTGAACTTAACTATACAGTTACCGAAAAGGAATTTTTAGCAGTTATCTATGCTATTAATAAATTTCAACATTACATTACTGGCTATTCTACTTTTGTCCATACTGATCACTCAGATATTAAATATTTAATGAAGAAATCTGTCACAAATGCTCAAGTCACCATATGGTTACTATTATTACAAGAATTTGATATTACAATTGTAGATAGACTAGGAAAAGAAAATGTAGTTGTTGATTTCCTTTCTCAGGTAAAACCTGATGATAATACTCCAGTAGATGATTCCTTTCCTGATGAATATTTATTTGTAGTATCTGCTCACTCACCATGGTATGTAGACATCACTAATTATTTGGTTGCAGGGAAGTTACCACCACACCTATCCCACCGAGAGAAAAGAATAATCATTCAACAAAGTGCTCAGTATAGCTGGATAAGTAGGTGTCTTTTCCACACAAGACTTGATCAAGAAATCCGAAGATGCATTAGAGAAGATGAGGTTTATGATTTACTAAAATCTTGTCATGATGGCCCTTGTGGAGGGCATTTTTCTGATAAAAGAACAACACATAAAATTCTCAGGATGGGTTATTATTGGCCCTCACTTTTTAAACATGAAAAGAAATATGTTCAGGCCTATGATAGCTACCAAAGAATGGGTCAACCTAATCATAGAGATGAAATTCCATTAAATCCCCAGGTAGTACTCGAACCATTCAAAAGATGGGCCTTAGACTTTGTAGGACCCATTAATCCTTCATCCAATCAAAAAGTTTATATAGTGGTCTGCACATATTATATGACCAAATGGGTGGAGGCTAAAGCACTCCATAGAGCCACTGAAGAAGTTGTT
>JZKD02S1877186.1:1150340-1176562 GCA_000966675.3 Picea glauca | reverse complement strand
ATTAAAGGTAGAAAGGCAAGGGGGTCCAGAATCGGATGCTGACCATGGATCTGGGTGCACGGATCTCTGCCACCCAGATCTTCTTGTTTCTTATCCATAGGCGCATTTGTGCCCCAAACTTAGGGTAAGTGGGTTTTCACCCACTTCTTCACACTCTACTCCTTCCTTACAAGAAATGTCGCTAACAACGACAGTAGTTTGTGAGTGGGTTAAACAAGCCAAACACATGTAATAAACAAAGAAGTAAACTAAAAAAACTAAGAAATAAAAGTTAGAAAGCATGAGAAACTTAGAACCATGAAAATCAATCAAATGACCAACATAATGCTACCAATATATTAATAGATTAGTAGGAAAAACACCGTAGAGAAAAATGAGGACTTATGAGTCCCCTCTTCCTCCTTTGGAGGGCTCTTAAGTTCCCTAATAGAGAGTTATTCATAAAATGGAAGAAATGGCAAATGGTGAAGAAAATCAATGCATATTCCCTCAATAGGTGAGTGGAATGGCCTATTGCAATGATTCTTGAAGGTTCCAAAGAGAAAAGAGGATTCTCAAGGGAGAATTCTTGCAGCATGAAATCAAAATGAAGATATTGGTTTCTTAGTGCACCCATGGCTCTTATTTATAGCATTTCTTCAAGAAAAAATGTAATTGGTTTTTGGTGTGAACAAGGGGTCTTTTAGGGCACCCTCTAGTCATTGACCAACCTCCCATTCGGATTTCGCTCAGATATGAGGGTCAAATTGTGTTGGGAGCTGGTCCATAAGTGGTTGAGGGACCGACAAGATCCATAAATGTGTCTTTCATAGAACTACATGGATTTTCTCGTACACAGTCGTGCACTTGGTGCACTGTGCGCTCTGAGGGCTTTGTTAGCCCGTGCACACTACGCACTATGCACGCGCTTCATTTGTGAATCTGTGCATGTCAATTTTTGACCCAATTGTATAGTGTTTTTCCTTTTGAATACATTTTAGTGTTGTAGGTGATCTAATTGTTGTTGGCATTGTTGTGTTTCTTTAACCATTTGCGTGTAATGTTGCGGACAATATTTTAGTGATAACAAATTCCCCCCAATGTGTAAGATTAGAATCATACATATAGCTGAAATACATCAATGTTTATTTTACTAAGAGTGCCATTGTAATGAAGAGTGAAGAGAGGAACTCCAAGAGAGATTCGCTGGAGGGAGAGAGAAAATTGTGGGACCAAAACCTTTCTCTAGGGAAAAAAAGAAAATATATGTACAAACAAGGTGAGCATGCCCCATGCTCATGTCATGTAACCAAACTGTGAGACTGTAACTGAGGGTGTATGTTGATGTATATAACTGCAGTGCCCTCGGGGGTAGTTGATAATGACAGAGGATAGTTCTGAATGTTGAACCGACTCTGAATTGAGGCAAGGATGATTGTAAGAATTGTCAATGACTCGTAGGCATTGATGGCCTAACGAATTCATAGGTTTTAGACTGGTATGAAACAACTAAAATAATCACATAGTACGCCACATCGTAACACGAGAGTTTTCCAAAGTCGAATGTTATGGGGGTCAACGGAATCAGAGAGAAATGATGATTCTCTATGTGTCGTCCGAGACTCCTCATTGTAAAGGTAATGAGAGTCAAGATATTGTCGCCCTTCTAGAAAATGTGTTGATGTCGATAGAAAGGGAGACGCGACTCCAAGAAGGAAAGGACTTCGTGAAATCCACTTAGATGATATCATGTACTGACGGGTAACATGAACGAAGTCAAGAGTTGGTGAGACTCGAGACTGCCCTTGGTTGGGGAATTTTTGAAGGATGATAAGCAACAACCGTAAAACTGGATCTAGTGTCAGGGGGATGACTAGATACTAGGTTAAATTATGCTAGAGGCTAACAAAGTGAACAAACTCAAAGATCACGGTTACATGGACTTGGGATACTCGAGGTTTGGGAACAATGTCGAGATGAAAAGAGAGTGGATTCCCCAACCAAGGGCGACATGGGTTGCTTTGCCAAGAAAAAATAAGGTCATCAAGGGTGACGACAAAAAAAACTAAGTAAATGTTGGAAACAAAGACTTTTTACAATTACCAAAGAAATAAAGAATAATTTGGGTTGAGTATACAGATATAGAAATGGGTGCCCTGGTGAAAGATGGCTTGGCCTGTTAGGGCACAAGTTTTTGAAAGATAATTGGTGGAGGGTAGGGGCCCCATGGGTGGGTTTGTGTATTTGGTAAATGGATGGAGGATAATCTGCAGATGGGAAAACTAGTGGTGGATGAGATGGAGGGCTAATGATATTACGGAGGTGCAGTCAATAGAACCGAGATGATATGACCTGGGAGTCCAATGAGAAATCTAACAATATGATGAGAAGAAGTATGGGGTTCATTCTCGAAAGTGCATAAAACTATCAGGACTCCCAACCCTAGGGGGTGAAATCAACATGAGTGTCAAGTTGCCAAAGGGAACTATGAATGGGACAACTAATGTGGGGAAGAGTGCTATCGGGTAACAGTACCCAAATGAGACAGAGGTAAAGGTAATGTGTAGAGGGATGTAAGAATCCTAAAGGTAAATGTCAGAGGGTATGATTGAGATATGCAATTGATTTACAAAGGGAATAATTACATGACAGTGTTGAACATATACTTGAAGGGATTGTAAGCTTATGAAACAAGTACCTGCACACATGAAAACCAAATACCTGACGTGAACAATATGTGATGATAAAGAACATATAATAACTATTTGATAAAATTGAAAGTGAGCATGCATACCTGAACATGACGTGAGAAAAATGCTCCTCCGGGGCCAAGTGAATATGGTGACCCGGGGAATGTGAATGTGTATATGGTGGGGCCAGGATCCTGTGGCTGAGAACATATCAGAAAACAAAGGCTCTGGGCTCTAGTAATAGAGTGTGGAAGTTGGGAAAAAGGGACTATATATGGTTAGTGGGCCCACAATGCCACCTCATTTGTACCTATCACTATTGTTGAGATGACGAGATAGCTATGAGGAGATTGAAAGATTGTGGGAGCATGAGGTTATTGATCAAGTAGTTGTGAGAGACAAGTTAGTGGCCTTATTGTCCTGCACTATTTGAATTTGAGGGAGGTTAACTAGGTATTGTATGGAGGGCTTCTTGACATAAACCAAATGTCAAGACATTGTGGATGATAAATTGTGGTGGGGAGAAATATCTTATATGGGAGACTTGCCGAAGAATTGGGAGGATTTGGGGGAATATCCTCAGATAGTTGAAATGTGAACCATGGAGGGATGGTAAGTGACTTGGGTTCAGGGGAGGGTATATTGAAAGTGTTTGGAGAGTGAATGAGGGGAGTAACTTGCATCACGAGTGGTGAGGCGATTGAATGAGGTTGAATAGGGGTTGATTGATGACCGCGATATTCAAAAAAAAAGGACACTGGTATGTGAAATGAGCAAGTGAGTCACAAAGAGCACAAGGACATCTCATCCGCTCGATTACTGACGAAGAGACATAATGAATGTCAGTAATGTGAGCATCAATAGGGAGTGGTTGAGAGGGATCTTGCCAAGACGTTTGATGTACTTTGGCTAAGGTTTGGAGAAATTGAGGTAAACCTGGGCAATGATGGGTGGAGTGGCCATATTATTAGCATATGGCACAAGCGAATTTGGTTTGTAACCCTTTATTGCCTGCAGTTGATGAATCCGCAGTAGTAGTGGACATACTTGGTGGAGTAGTGAGTAATGTGGTTGCTCGAGGGAGTTGGATCAGATTGCGTAACTCAGGAAGAGTAGGACATCTATTAGTGGGGTGTCCTTCTCTTTCGCATAGTGCGCAAGGAGGTTGAACTCAAGGAGGAAGTGGAGTTGTGGGCTCTTTCTTCTTTTGTCTTCCCCCAACAGTGGCAGTGGTTCCAGTAATTGTGGGTGAGTGTAGTGCGGCAGGATCTTGTACTAGAATCTGCATCGGGATTCCCTCTGTCTGATGAGGGAGACATGGTTGAGGAACCATTGCAGGTGGATGAAGATACCATACAAGGATGAAATGAACCATGTTTAGAAGGGTAAGAGTTGCAGCTACCTGGACTGCTTGGACTCCAGGTGGGGGGTAGAAGAAGGGAATTTGAGTAATGTCTAGAGGGATTGTCTCTCAAACTGGGATTTTCCCTTGGAGGAGGGGGGAATCAGGGATAAGTGGTGCAGTAGGGTTCTCAAGGAATTCTTGAGGTAATAGTTCTTCAACTTGTGGGACGTTGAGGTGAGGAGAGGCCTCAGTGGGAGGAATAGTGTCTCTGATCTCTATTCCATCAGAAGATGCCACACACACTTGTGCTCAAGGGTGCAGGAGAGGTGGTGCTCCATGATATGCCCCCAACAAGGATGGCTCTTTGAAAATTCTAGGACCCATGTCAATGAGCGAATAAGAATCTAAGCTAGTGCATAGAAGGGGAAGAATGTTATCGGTGTTGGCATAATGTTTAGGCTCATAATGTCTAATTTGGTTGATGGTGATGATTTTCCCATTGTGGGGGAACATCATCATTGGAAACACAGAAGAGGCTACTACCTCATAACGTACATGTAGCTACGTCCAAACAAGATATTGTAATCAAGTGGGGCGTCGATAACTTCATTGTCGATTAAGAGGGTTTTTCCCCCAAGTTCTCTGGGGACATTTTGGAAGATCCCTTCAGGGGATGATGGTTAACCATCATAAGCTCTAAGGGTGATGGAGGATGGTACTAGCTCTGATGAGACAATTTTCTTCCATACGACTTTGGACATGATGCATGTGGATCCACCCTCATCAATGATGCATCGATGAACTGTGATGTTTCAGATCTTAATTGGTATCTGAAAATCTACTAGGGTGGGGAGGCATGGTTTTTTGTTATCTAGATCAAAGGTGATGAGTCTAGTATCAGCTGGGTCGACTTCCCCCAAGGCGGAAAGCAGGGATTTTTGTTGAGTTGGATAGGTTTGGAGGACCTCCAATATAGACATGGATGCATGAGATTGTGCTAATTCGTCGACCAGACTGTAGTTGTGTGTTTCCCTAGCATGGGGGTTATTTACATTCCGTCTTAATGAAATGTGAGGTATACGAGGGTTTGGTTCAGTGTTAGGGTGTGGAATCATCACAGGTTGGTCAGCCGATACCTGGAGTTGCTTCTAAGGTGGTTGGTGTAGAGTGAGAAGGCATGCCATATTGACGACCTTATGTTTGCAGAATAATTTCTTCTTCATTGGTGAGAAGGATATTGTGAACGACCGAATTTCCAGGGTGAATGAGACCTGGGTTTTGATACTGCCTCATTTGGGGTGGGGTAGGGTGTACCTCATGTTGGGTATTCATCACACCTTGGTGTGGAATAGGGTTTTTCAACACAACCGAAGGTGGTTGTTGCAAATACTGTTGTGGGGCATAGTGAGGGGTAGGCGATGCTAGAGGACGTTGTGCGTTCATGGACTCTTTCATCCATTTGAAGTCAGAAATTTGGTGGCAATGGTGAGTATAATTTCCATACTCGCCACAGAGAGTGCAAGGGAAGTTCGTCCTAAGATTTTTGTTGTTATTCCCTTGTCGTTTGTTTTTATTTCCCCCTTGGGAGTTCTGGTTGCCTTGATTTTGGTTTCCCCCAGCGGGATGGTTTTGTTGGGGGTTATTTGCTCCTGGTCCCGAGTTATTATTGTTTCAGTTTTTCCCTTTTTTATTGGAATTATTCAACTAATGGGATGTATTTTCCATATTCAAATGTTCAAAATTATGAAGTTGTTGAATGGGAAAGGGATGAACAAAGTTAACATCGGCATGTGGTTGTCCGTGTGGAGGAGAAATCGGCTGTGGAGGACCAGGAAATGGAAAGTATGGAACTTTTTGGGGAGACGCTCCATAGGACAAGTAGGAAGTTGAAGTACCCCCACAAATGTTATGGTCACATGTAGGGGTCAGAGATGGACCCACATTTGGTTGAGAGACCAGATGCATTGGTGGCACTGGTGGGGGTACTCCTAACAATGGAGGAGGAAAAATAGGATATGATTGTTGGTGAGTGGGGGGAGGGTAATAATACGGCCTTGCATAGGGTTATGGATACTGAGGTGCACCAAAATTAGGTGACATTTGACTGTAAGGGTTGTGGTGTGTCATGGAACAAATCAACCCATCCACAGCGTGGGACATCCTATGTTTGTCCTGGCCAAATGATACGAGTCTAGGTGCATCAGGTAACACTATGTATAAGTAACATGATTGAGCATATATGAGGTCAAACTGGTGGGATTTGTTAATGGCTTCCCTTTATTACTAAGGAAAAGTGGATGATACATATTTGGCAAGCACAAAGATGAGTGATTTAAGAAACCAATCGAGGCGTTGTTCCTTGGTGGTTTCTGCTTTGCAAAAACTACGGCCCTGACACCATTCATGGATGTGGTCAACGATATGGATATCAGTGGTTTTTTTTCACTCAGAGAGAAGTTCTAAACTAGTGTCATGATGAACTGACAATTGGAAAAAGGCCAAAAAGGCCTTGGCCAATGATTCAAAGGTCACATGGGACCCTGATTTTTCACCCACATACCATTTGGCTGATAAACTAGTGAGGGTTTTTTGAAATAACCTTAAGCGGATGGAATCATCCATGATATTGTTTGAAGAGCACCATAAGTGGAAGGTCATCACATGGTTGGCGAGATCTTCCCCCGGTTTTCCTTCAAATTTTTGAATATCTTAAGGTAGTTTGGTAGGCATATTGAGCCATGTGGGGTCATGTAAAATGGGATCATTTGTGAGTTTGGTCAAATTAGGAATGTTGAGAGATGCAAAGTATGGCATAGGAGAATTTGGTGGAGGATTAGTTCCATCCATTGTGTGAGCAGGTAGTGGAACTGACCCTTGAAAGATATTTGGTGGGGTTGTACTTCTCCCTTGAGAAGAAGTTTGACCCCTGCCTCCTTGTGAAGGAGAACTAGTGGATGGATGGCCTTGGGAATTGGACCCAAGCAAAGTGGAACCAAGTAAAGTTGATCCCAAATTAGTAGTACTCATGGGGGTGTGAGATGGTTGAGCCGGTGAGTTGGAAAGACTGGGGACTCCTCCTAGAATAGGAGGGAGGTTCTGCAAGTGTTTGGAACGACGAAGATTCTTTGTTTCCCTTATGGTTTCCGAATAGAAAAATGAATGTGTGCAAATGGTGACAAGAGAGAAATAAATGAACAAGAGATTTTGTATATTTTGTACCTTCACAAGATAGTACAACTCATAATTGCATGTAATCAAATGAGCATCATACATAAATAAACTGTAAATAAGCAAACATGTGGATAGGTGGATTTTGTCTGTGTGGGGGGTAAAAAATCAACAAAATGCTCATGTCCTAAAAGGCCTAATTTCCTTCCTCTCAAATAACACTAGGCCTTCTAATAGCACTCAACAGTGGGGTCTAAAGCCACCATAAGAGGAACTAGTGAAGGTTGAATTAATCAGTTATAAGAAGGGGTAGAGGGTGCATATCCTGAAAGAACTGACGATATTTCCAAATAGCCACACAAAATATTATCAAGGTGCGATTGCAACCCACAATCGCCACCTGGGTAGATATCCTAGGTTTGGTCACTAGGTACCTCAGTCAAAGTGCGACATTTAGATTTTTGGCCTCAGAAATGGGTCATGGGCTAGATGCCCTTCCAAGAGTTGGGTGACTCAAGGAGGGATGCACAGAACATTTGGACCTCGGTCTTTGACCCTTCATGGATATCTCCTTGCCTTATGGTGTAGGAACACTTGACTTGGAGGATTTAAAAGTTTCCTATTTCTCAACTTCTAATATTTGAAAATGTGAGAACCAGATAACAAGGTGTTATTTGGATTCCTACCCCCGAGATCATACCTAGACTAAAAAAAACATTTTGGCACCTCCTATGGAGAAAAAATTAGTGAGTTTTTAGAAATGTTTTAGATGTGGTGGGCTGAGAGATTGCGGGTGTGAACCAATCTCATTTGAATTAAATGGGTGTGGATAATTTTCAAAGAAGTAGTGGGATGTTTCATAGTTCCTTTGGAGAAAACCTACTTCAACCTCCACAATTCAAAATGGAAATTATGTGTGTGAGGAGTGGCTTTGTGTGCAAGCAAGTGGAAAAGTGTGCCAAGTTTTTAATAAGTTAGGTGTGAGATTGAAACATGTGGACTTCTTGTGGTCCTTACAAATATGTGTTACCTAGCTTACTACGTGTCATTGGTACAACCTTGCAGAATATTTAAATCCCTAAAGAACTAGCATGTGGACATATGGGTCCTTTACAAATCCTTTAAACTCCCTAAATGTTGTTTACACTAAGAAAGATTTGAAACTATCCTAGATTGCAAACATGTGGGCATGTATGGGTCTGTTACTTTGATCTTTAAACTTCTCTAGTGATGATGTAAACTAAGAAAGAAATTTTAATAAACTATCCTAAGTTTGCAACATGTGGGCATGTATCGGCCCTTACAATACTTTAAGATGATTTCAAAAAAAAAGAGGAACCCTAGGGAGGTTTTGTCCTCTCCTAAAGATTTTGTTAAGGGAGATGAAACTTCTTCTTAACCTCCTTTCTGATTCCCAAGATCACACTAGGGTGCGAGGGAAGTGTAATACCCCAAGGACGTGGCCCAATTGCATTATGAATTGTAATTATGTTTTTTAGGCTGGTGAGACAAGTTTATATAAGCTGGTGGACTTATGTGTTTATTAGGCCAGAGACCCTAAGTGTTGAAGGCCAAGAGACTAGTTTTTGTACATGTAATGATGAAAATTATTAATATAAAAACATCTATGCGTGTGGACCGACCACGATGAATGAGTGATGGGGGAATAATCTTCCACATAGTTTGGGTAAGGGAGAGGGGGCTGCAAGGTTGGGAGAACGGCTAAGATTAAGAGCTTAAGACCTTGGGGATAATAATTAAATATTATTCCAAAGCTGTGTAAATGTTTATGTTTTATCCTTGGTTCCAGGTTGGGGGAACGTGTGCAAAATGGGGAGCATGTAGCCCTAGGGAGACAAGTGTCGACCTGGGTGCATGCAATTAAAACCAGAGAAGGGAGCTGTGTTGGCGGTTCGACCTCCCATTTTTCCATCCTCTGTCTAAACTCGCGAGTGTCCATGATTGACCTATGTTTCATTGTTTGTTCTAGGGAATTATTACCTGAACTGTTAAGTCTCTATGTGGGATCTTTGTACACCCTCACGCATCTCCAAAACCAGAACCGTGAACCCATCCTGTGTTGCATGGTTGAGAAACTAGAAATTGCCTGAGTCATGTTGTGCTATCCCAATGGGATATTGTGGCCGCGTAGTTCCTAACCACGTGAGGTTTCTGCCATTGATTGTGCATTGTTGATCCTTATGGTTGTGTCCTCACTGTGCTAGAATTGGTCAAAATAACATGTTTCCAAGCTCGTGAGCAACTCTCTAAGGGAGAGAGAGTGCACAGAGGAAGTGAGAACTACTAGAAGGGGTTGTATAGCTTCCATAGAGCTCAGAGACTTCTGGTCTAGTCTGTTGTTGAAGCCTATGGCAAGAGAGGTTTAGCAACCGAAGGATTGTCCGTGACAGTGAAGGTGTATACTCCTGGGGTAGGACATGCATGTGGGGAATGAGGATTAGTGAGCAGTGGGCGTAAGTGACTCCTAGGAGAGAATCCTTCCTTTGTAACTGTGTGTATTTCGTTGACTTTGCCTAGCCTAGGATTCCTTGCCTGGTGGAGCTTAGTCCCTACTCGGGGGTGACCTACTGCTGAGAGTGATGAGAAACACAGTCTAAGGATGGGAGGTTCATGGAAGGTCTGTACGCAATTGTTGGAATTACTAGAGTGTCAAATATAAGTATCAGTTTGTGCTTAATATTATTTTTTACTTGCCTATGATTTTTATATGCTATCATTTATTCTGTTGTGCATATGAATTATTATTAATGTCCTTGATGATACATATTAGCAGTAATCATGTGCTTACTCTGTATTGTTTAGAACAATTTGTTAATTAGATTTAATATGCATGTTATATATATAAGTATGAGAATGTTCCATGTAGTAGCATTTCCCGACAAGTGGGTTGATGGCTGGGGATGTTACAATATGGTATCAGAGCCAATGTTACAACACTAAGCCTAGATGGGCCATGTTAGTGGAAGTTGAAGAAAGAGTTTCAGAAAGAATTGTTGTCGAAGTAGACAAAATTTGAGTTCTAACCCAAGGTTTCAACGCTAAGCCTGGATGGGTTGGATAAGTGGTCATTAGACCCAAGGTTTCAGGTGGAATTTGTGTGATGAAGAACCAAGTTTCGGACCCTAGAATGTTCCTAAGTGGCAAGGTGATCCGTCAGGATTTTTCGAAATGACTGAGGTTGAGTTATTGTTTGCATGCATTAAATGACCATTGGGAAACTTAATGAAAGAGCGAGAAAAGAAAATGAATTATACAGCCATAGACATATAAGCAAATCTGAAATGCAATGAAAAGCAGCAAACCATTATGCACAAATTTGATAACGGAGTTCGGCAACTTTGCCTACGTCTCCGGGCCTTTTCTCTGTGAGGGAGGCTTCTTGATTTCTTTTTGAAAGTTTATTAGTACATCTTTACAATTGTTGATTGGCTCCTAGACTGATCTTTTCTTGTTCACCATGATCTTTAGAATCTTGCACAACTTACGACACCTGAAACGGATATACCGAACTCTCAGAAATCGTCCAACAACATCTCTACCTCAACAGCTCCTCTGCCTCAATCTGGCTTTATCTTGTCCTTGCATCAACATCTCTGCTCTGAATGCTCTCCAAAAGCTATGTAAATGGCCTCAACATGGCCTTGGTTAAATAGTGGGGGATTTAGTTGTCCATCTCCAACTTCCTCCACGAATTTAGGCTCTAAAAATGCCCAAAAACCCTTTAAAATGGATTAATTACATAAAAAATGGCTTAAACATTAATTAAACCCAAAAGTGGTTGGAAAAACCCACTTTATAACCATAAATTGGTTAAATTCAGGCTTATCCCCTTAGTCTTCGGCGCGCGCTCCTTTGGCAAGGTTATATGGACTCCATATGGCCAAGCGCTTAGCCCAAAGGGCTAAGCGCTGGCCCCTCTCCTCCTTTATGCGCATAAAACCATACAATATAATTAATATTATGGGTTTTATAACATAATAAATAATGTGGTGCATTGGTTATAGGACTATTGTGAAGGCGCTTAGACTTAGTGGTTGGTCATGGGTTCAAAACCTAGGGACCCCAAAACTTTTTTTTGAAACATACCACATTGACTGATGACTGGGTGCCACGTGGCACTTTTCCATTTGACGGACAAATGCCAGTTGTCAACCATTGACTGGTCCAGTTGCCTGCCACATGTCTGCCCTGTCAGCAAACCTGCCCAATCACCATCATTCAGAGAGTGCCACGTCATCTATTGTACAGTCAGCATGCTGATGTCAGCGTTGACTTTTTGACCAGTTGACCTTTGACTTTTTACCTGTTTGACTTTTCGGTCAGAACGCGATATCTTCTCCATACGGACTCCGTTTGACATAAAAATTATACCACCGGAATCGGGAAGACGGGCCGGACGCAATGGTGTTGGTTTCATCATATTCTGAGCACTTTCATTTTTGAGCATTTTTCAAGCCCTGATAGGCTTCTGAATCCGATTTCGGATCAGAAGGAGTTGCTTGGTCGTCTTACAAAGCTCAGGAGGTGTAACGGTATAGTAAAACTATAGCCGGTGTGGTATACGGCCATAGAGAGAAAGAGAGATCAACACCAGAAGTGTTGGAGTCATAAGATCTGTTCGGGAGGAAAGGCAATCCCTCAAGACCATCAGATCTGGAGTAGGTGCAGGAGAGTTATTCTGGAAACCTTTCAGGGATTCGACTATCAGGAAAAGTGAGATGTGTAGATGCACAAACTCTCGATGCACAAAACTCCGATGTCCTGAAAAGATCTACATTGTAGATAGAAAGAAAATATATTAATCGTTGGATCAAGAGGAAGGTAAATCGTAATTTTGGAATTTCAGCAATCAGGAGAAACGACATGTGCGGATGCATGAACTTCCGATGCCCAAAACTCTGAAACAAAAAGTGAGTAGGGTGGGACTCGATGACGTCACCGAAGGTGATGTGAACCTTCCTAGATCTGCCATGTGCCACTGCCCCAGTTGGTGAAATTTTTACTACATGAGCCCAAAGGGAAAACTAGATCAAAATTTTGGATGTCGTAATATTGGGAAGAAAGAAGTGTGGGAACTCCTGAGGTCCGAAGTCTCAAAATCCCGAGGTCCGAATTCCCAAAGTCCCAAAAAATTCAAATATGGAAATACCATAGTGGATTTCAGCCATTAGATGATGGGTAAACGTGGACCATTGATCCACTTGACTTCAGGAACTCGGTAATCAGAACTTTGAGAGATAGTTGTGTGTGCTTTGAAATCTACAAAGACCAAAAGATTGAGTAGAACCTAGTAGTTTAGCGTTTGGTCACGACCCGTGATCACATGGGTTGGGGACTAAGAAAGAGGGGGATATCACCCGAAAGTTACAGAGCCGAGCAGAGCTTGGAATATTCATGAAATCGAAACATTTTCTTAAATCAAATTGGTTTTGAATGTGTGGAATTTGTTAAGGAGAGATGGCCTGACAAATTCTGGTTGTCTGAACGTTGTGATTGAATAAGTTTGACGAGTGCCAAAACTGATTAGAATTTCCATGGAGTGCAAAGAAATGGAAGAGACAAAGAATGCTTCTAGTTCAGAAAATGAAAGAGAAGGAATGGACGTCCAATTGGGAGTTGAAGGATCGAACTCCAATGGGCATGGAAAGGAGATAGATAAGGAAGAACATTTGAGGAAGATCATTGAAAAATTAAAGAAAGATGCCCAAAATCATCGAGCAGATAGAAGAAAGCTCAGGAAAACTCAAGAAAAACAAGGTGAATTGAAAATAAAGTTGTTAAATAGTTTGGAGAGAATAGAAAAGAAGTTGGATAAGGAGAGTGACTCGAACAGAACAGGGAGTCACCAAAATTCTAAAGGGAGAAGATAAAGGAGTGTTGGTAGACACCATCATCACTGCCAAAGTCACTCCAAGAGAAGGGTACACAGTAGTTCAAGCCCATCTCCTACCAGAAAGCACAAGAGATCTGGAGTGAATGAATTGAATGGAGAAATGAATAAGATCAAGCCTCCTACATTTGATGGAGAACATAAGAAGGAGGAAGATGTCTAAACATGGTTTCTTGGCATGAGGAAATATTTCCAACTGCAGAATTATTCCTCTCATGTAGAAGGAATAATTGCAATGTATCAACTGAAGGGAAAGGCATCCATGTGGTGGGATCAACTTGTGCAGGTGCAACACATTAGAGAGAAAGATATCACCTGGAAATAATTCAAGAGGTATTTCAAGAAGAAATACTTGACTAAAAGGTATTATGATAGAAAGATGAAAGAGTTCTTTGAACTCAAGATGGGCAACATGACCATTGATAAATATGAACAAAGATTTTTGGAATTGCTGAAGTATGTTCCATTCATCAAGGATGAGACTATGAAGATTCAAAGATATCTAAGTGGATTGCCACCTTCTATTAGTGACAAGATTCAGTATGATGACCCAAAAACCATGGAAGAAACGATAAGGAGAGAAAAATGTTTATATGAACAACAAAAATAAAAACCTACCTTCCAAAAGGCTTGGGAAGACAAGAACAAATATAAGATGGATTAGAGGAAGAAGGGAACTAAGAAACCCCTTTTTGGAAACAGTCCTTAGGGACAACAATCTTTTAGAGAACCTAGAAAGGTGGAAATGGGTGGACACATGCCAAGACAGACACATATGGAGTGTTGGGGTTGTAAAGAAAACCATAGGTATAGAGATTTCCCCCATAGAAATGATAAAGTGAGAGTTTTCCACAATTTTCAGCAAGCTGAAATAGTGGAGGACATGGGTAGTATAATGCCAAGGATTTACACAGCCCTAGACAACAAGAAATATGAATTTTAGTCACACATGATTGAAGTGGAAGGTATGATTAACAACCATGCCTTTAATATTTTAATTGATTCAGGGGCTAGCCATAGTTATATAGATCCTAGAGTGGTGGAAAGTTTTCATTTATCAAGAAGCAAACATGAAAAATCTTGGTTAGTGCAGCTAGCTACAGGAACCAAGAGGAAAGTCACTGAGTTGGTTAAGTCTTGTCCTATGGACATGAATGGATTGAGCACGAAGGTTGAATTGAACATTCTGCCTTTAGGCTCTTATGACTGTTTAATTGGGATGGAATGGTTGGACCATCATCATGCCATCCTGGACTGTCGTAATAAGGAATTCACTTGCCTGGATGAGGAAGGGGATCATAAAACAGTCCAAGGAATTCCCAGAGTTGTTGCTATAAGAGAAATTTCAACGATGCAGCTGAAGAAGTGCTACAGAAAAGGCTGCCAATTATTTGCATCCCATGTGGAGGAAACAACCAAGGATAAGGTGTCAAGTATTAGAGATCATGAGGTACTAAAGGAGTTTGAAGATGTATTTCAGGAGGTACCAGGATTACCTCCGAAAATAAATATTGACTTCTCTGTAAACTTGATGCCTAGAGCAGCTCCAGTATCAAAATCTCTTTACAGAATGAGTACACCAGAGTTGAAATAACTGCAATTACAGCTTGAGGATATTCTGAAGAAGGGGTACATATGCCCAAGCGTGTCACCTTGGGGTGCCCTGGTTCTATTCGTGAAGAAGAAGGATGAAATGCTAAGATTGTGTATCGATTTCAGCCAATTAAACGAGGTAACTGTAATGAACAAGTATCCTCTATCGAGGATTGATGACCTCTTCGATCAGTTGAAGGATACGAAGATATTTTTGAAGATATATCTCGGGTCGGGATACCACTAGGTAAGGATTAAGGATGAAGACAACAACAAGGATGCCTTTAGAACAAGGTATGGTCATTGCGATTTCACAATGGTGTCGTTTGGGCTGTCAAATGCACCTGTTGTTTTTATGTGTTTGATGAATGGTGTGTTTAGGGACTATATAGATAAGTTCATCATAGTCTTCCTAGATGACATTATGGTGTATTCCAAGTCAGAGGAAGAGCATGAAAAACATATTAGGATGGTGTTGCAGGTGCTAAGAGAGCACCAACTGTATGCCAAGATGAGCAAGTGCTCATTTTATCAGGACTGGATCCATTACTTGGGGCATATTATTTCAAAAGATGGGATAATGGTAGATCCTGAAAAGATTGAGTCCATCAGAGAATGGTTAGTGCCAAAGAATGTGACATAAGTTAGATCCTTTATGGGTCTAGATGGTTATTATAGAAGGTTTGTCGTAGGGTTCTCGAGGTTAGCTCACCCTATCACTTCCTTGCAAAGGAAGGAGAAGAAGTTTCAGTGGATAGAAGATTGTGAGAAAATCTTTCAGCGATTGAAGCAACTGTTAACCAGTGCTCCAATCTTAAGGATTGCATATCCAAACGAAGATTTTGTTGTGTGCACTGATGCATGCAAAGAAGGACTGGGACGATTCCTCAGTCAGAATGGATTCGTAATTTGTTATGAATCTAGAAAGTTGAAAGAGCATGAAAGGAAATACACAACTCATGATTTCAAGTTAGTGGCCATCATTCACGCTCTAAGGAAATGGATACATTACCTCATGGGAAGGAGGTTTGAATTGAGAACAAAGAATAATGATCTGAAGTATTTGTTTGATCAACCAACCTTGAACGATAGGCATAGTAGGTGGCTGGAATTTCTCTGTGAATACGATTTTGATATCAAGCATATAAAATGGAAGGATAATAAAGTGGTTGATGCACTCACCATGAGAGTACACAAATTACATGCTACAACCATTATTATGTATCAAAATGATGTAAAGAGTAGAGTTTTGGAAGCTGCAAGCGCAGACTTGCAGTACCGGGAATTGGTAGCGAAGCTACAATAAGATAAGACTCCGCAAGGAGTGGAAGATTATAAGTTAGATACTGATGGAATACTTTTGTACAAGAAAATATTGTATGTACCTAATGTCCAGGGTTTGAAACTTGTGATTCTAAGAGAAATGCATAACGCACCTTATGTTGGGCACCCTGGATATCAGAAGACTGTGGCAGCGGTCAAGAGCCACTACTTTTGGCCAAGTATGAAGAAAGATATTGAAGAATACATCACCAGATGTATGGAATGCCAAAAGGTTAAAGCTAAGTATAGGCACCCAACTGGATTGCTACAACCTTTACCCATTCCTGAGTGGAAGTGGGAAGTGGTGACAATGGATTTCATCACAGGATTGACCAAAACATGCAAGCAACATGATTCAATTATAGTAGTGGTGGAAAAGCTTACGAAATCTGCCCATTGCATTCTATTAAAGGATACTCACAAGGAAGCGGAGGTTGCTGATATTTTTATGAAGGAAGTGGCACGATTACACAAGATTCCCAAGACAATTATGTCTGACAAAGACCCGAAATTTACCTCAAATTTATGGAAAGGGTTTTTCAAGGAATTCAGAACAAATATGAATTTCAGTACAGCCTATCATCCTGAGTCAGATGGGAAGACATAGCGGGTGAATCGAGTGATAGAAGACATACTGAGGATGTATGTGATGGACAAACCATCGAAATGGGAAAACTACCTACACTTGGTAGAATTCAACTACAACAATGGGTATCAAGCAACATTGAATATTATCCCATTTGAAGCACTTTATGGCAGAAAGTGCAATACTCTAGTAAGCTGGGATAACCCAGCTGATAGAGCGGTAGTTGGGCCAAAGTTGCTCAAGGAAATGGGAGAGAAAATGCCGAAAATTAAGCATAATTTGAAAGCTACCCAAGACAGGAAGAAAAGTTATGCTGATAAAAATAGAACCCACAGAGAGTTTAAAGTGGGAGATCATGTTTTTCTAAAAGTAAAAGCCAATAGAAGTTCCCTGAGGCTGGGAAACTGTTCCAAGTTGGAAGCTAGATTTTGTGGGCCATTTGAAATCCTAGAAAGGATTGGGCTAGTTGCATATATGCTTGCATTACCTACATCCATGACTATACATAATGTGTTTCATGTTTCATTACTTAAGAAATATATACCTGATCCTAATCATGTGATTGACTGGAATGTGATCCAGGTGGAACAAGAAGGTGTCCTACAAGTGCATCCTATGTGCATATAAATAAAATAGCTCCAGAATCGAGTCATAGGACTTGTAAAGGTACAGTGGACCTAGTACGGTCCTAAGGGAGTGACATGGGAGCAAGAATATGCTATGCAGGCAGAATACCCACATCTTTTTGAAGATTTTGGAAATCTTGTTGATGTTGTGTGAAAGTTGCACCGAGGATAGTGCAAAAATAAGGGGAGTGGATTGTAATACCACAAGGACGTGCCCCAATTGCATTATGAATTGTAATTATGTTTTTTAGGCTGGTGAGACAAGTTTATATAAGCTGGTGGACTTATGTGTTTATTAGGCTAGAGAGCCTAAGTGTTGAAGGCCAAGAGCGTAGTTTTTGTACATGTAATGATGCACATTATTAATATAAAAACATCTCTTTGTGTGGACTGACCATGATGAATGAGTGATGGGGGACTAAGCTTCCACAAAGTATTGGTAAGGGAGAGGGGGTTGAAAGGTTGGGAGAAGGGATAAGCTTAAGAGCTTAAGACCTTGGGGATAATAATTAAATATTATTTCAAAGTTGTGTAAATGTTTATGTTTTATCCTAAGTTCATGGTTGGGGGAACGTGTGAAAAATGGGGAGCATGCATCCCCAGGGAGACAAGTGTCAACCTGGGTGCATGTAGTTAAAACCAAAGAAGGGAGCCATGTTGGGGGTTCAACCTCCTATTTTTCCATCCTCCATCTGAAATTGCGGGTGTCCATGATCGACCTTTGTTTTGGTGTTTGTTTTGGGGAATTCTTACCTAAACCATTAAGTCTTTGTGTGGGATCTTTGTACACCCTCACACATCTCTAAAACCAGAACTGTGAACCCATCATGTGTTGCATGGTTGATAAAAACGAAATTTCCTGAGTCATGTTGTGCTATCCCAGTGGGCTGTTGTGGTCACACAGTTCCTGACCGTGTGAGGTTGCTGCCATTGATTGTGCATTGCTGAGCCTTGTTGTTGTGTCCTCATTGTGTTGGAATTGGTCAAAAGAATAGGTTTCCAAGCCTGCGAGCGACTCTTTCTAGGTGAGAGAGTATGTGGAGGAAGTGAGAACTCCTAGAAGGGGTCTTGTAGCTTCCACGAGGCTCTAAGACTTTCGGTTTGGTCTGTTGCTGAATCCCAAGGTAAGGGAGCTTTAGTAGCCGAAGGACTATCCGGGTGACAGTGAAGGTGTATAATTCTGGAGTGGGACAGGCATGTGGGGAATAAGGGTCTATGAGTAGTGGGTGTAAGTGACTCTTGGGAGAGAATCCTTCCTCTGTAACTGTGTGTCTATTGTTGACCTTGCCTAGCCTAGGATTCCCTGCCCGGTGGAGCTTAGTCCTAGCTTGGGGGTGACCTACTGTTGACAGTGATGAGCAACGCGGTCTAAGGTTGGGAGGTTCATGGAAGGTTTGCACGCAGTTGGTGGAATTACTATAGTTTCAAAGATAAGTATCAGTTTGTGCTTAATATTATGTTTTTCATGCCTGTGATTCTTATATGTTATCATGTATTCTGTTGTGCATATGAATTATTGTTAATCTACTTGATGATGTATATTAGCAGTAATCTTGTGCTTACTTTGTATTTTTTAGAACAATCTGTTAATTAGATTTAATATGCATGTTATATATATAAGTATGAGAATGTTCTGCATAGTAGTGTTGCCCGACAAGTGGGTTGATGGCTGAGGATGTTACAGGAAGAGCATACTCAAAGGTCAAATTGGTTTCTAGTCCCAATGTAAATGTTTTATGTATGAAAGCAACAACCTCAACTTAGAATTTTACAAGACAAACAAGCCATCCATGTGGAAACAAAAGAAAAAGAGGACAATATTGGTTCTTTTTACCCCCTAAGTGCCTATGTTAGCTAACCTTTCATATGGGAAATTATTCTAAGTGGAGTGAAATTGTTTTACAAAGTACATAAAAATGAAAATCTGAAGGCTAGGGGCCCTCAAAACATTCAAAATACCCTTACAATTTTGAGAAACTGAACATATGTGTGAGTTTCAATTATGATAGGTGCATAGAGGGCACACAGTGCACATAATGCATAGTGTAAAGAGACATGGTTCACGCACAGTGCACATCTGTGGGCAGGAAAATCCATGCACTTCCTATCACGTTTTTGGGGATAAATTTATGAATGAAATTCTCCTTCCTCACCTCCAAATTTGAACTATGGTGGGCTGGGCTAGGATGGTTTTGGTACCTACAAGTCAATATGATCAAAATGAAGTTCTCTCTAAGCTTATATAGGGAGGAATTTGATACCAATCCCCAGTATGGTCGCCAATCTATACTTGTGTTGGTTTTTTCACTTGGGTGAGAAAAACAACAACACTTCCATGTCTAAATGAGCCTCCTAGACAAGATAGTGGTTTGTGAATGGGTTAAACAAGACAAACACATGTAATAAACAAAGAAATAAACTAAAACAACTAAGAAATAAAATTTAGAAAGCATGAGAAACTTAGAACCATGAAAATCAATCAAATGACCAACATAATGCTACCAATGGATCAATAGATTAGCAGGAAAAATACCGTATAGAAAAATGAGGACTTATGAGTCCCCTCTTCCTCCTTGTGAGGGATATTGAGTTCCCTAATGGAGATTTCTTCATACAATGGAATAAATGGAAAATGGTGAAAAATATTAATGCCTATTCCCTCAAGAGATGAGTGGAATGACCTATTATAATGATGCTTGAAAGCTCCAATTATAAAAGAGGATTCTCAAGGGATAATTCTTACAACATAATGATACAATGAATATCTTGGTTTCTTAGTGCACCCATGGCTCTTATTTATAACATTTATTCAAGGAAAAATGTAATTGGTTCTTGGTGTGAACAACAAGCCTTTTAGGGCACCCTCTAGTCCTTGACTAGCCTCCCATTCATATTTCGTTCAGATATGAGGGTCAACTCATGTTGGGAGTTGGTCCATAAGTGTTTGATGGGATGACAAGGTCCATAAATTTGTCGTTCATATAAGTGTGCGACATTTATTGTACACAGTCGCACACTTGGAACACTATGTTCTCTGAGGGCTTTGTTAGCCCATGCACACTGTGCACTGTGTGCGCGCTTCTCTTGGTGAATCTACAGATGTCAATTTTTGAACCAATTGTATAGTTTTTTTTCTTTTGAATTCATTTCAGTGTTGTAGGTGACCTAATTGTTGTTGGCATTGTTGTGTTTCTTTAACCATTTGCGTGCAATGTCAGACGATATTTCAGTGATAACATACGACACATTATTTGTTTTTAATTAAGGATGGAATGATGTTTGATAACTTGGAGAACATACAAACAAATTCAAATGGTTTAAAAATATAGAATAATTATTTGAAATATTTTACAAAGAAACTTGAGCTGCGTAATAATTTTGATAATCTTATAATAAATGCCTATATTCATAGCTAATGTTTTCTGCATAGTATTAGAAGGTGAAGATAAGATGTATGTGATGTTTCAATTCTATCTTTTGTGTATAAACATATAATAAATCAGAGCATTTCTGTTGGCACAGGGGCACAACCAGGGTTCAACGCTTCAACAACGCACCAAAAAAACCCTAACTATCAGCCCTTTAGGCAACACCTGCGAAGTAGATGAATTCTCATCTGAGGTAGAGGAAGGGGGGGTTGCAGGAATCAAGTTTCTACAACTTAGCTGCGACAAAGATCTGTGATCACAATACTTAACAGAGCACTTAGCAATTAACATTAATTAGTCTTTAATCCTTATTCACATCGCAGGTTAAAACCCTAATTACATAACAACACAGTATTAATGAAGGTTTAATACTTTCATTTTCTTAGAACATAACACTAGCTCAGATAAAGCATTCATTCACATTATTAAACACTAAGCTACTACATCATATGCATTCATCAATCAACACTAAGAAAATAAAAGCATAAACACCATGAACACATGCACAAATCACAATAACATAGGATATATGTGGTTCACCCCAGTGTGGGGCTACGTCCACCAATCTTCTTCTATTCTTATTAGTGTCTTCCAATCTTCTTACATGCACCAAGCCACAACTCCAACTATGCATAGGACAGGATATCTGTGTGCACCTCACCAGATCTTCCTTCCCTGAGTTAGCTCAAAGCACAAAGCCTTCTTACAATGACTTGGACTTAGCTCTGCAAGTCTCAACAAACAATATGCAGGAAGCATTCACAACTATTCACACTTAGCTATCGGCTTATCCAAACTCTCACTACTCTTACATCGCCTGGATACTTATTTATACATTACAAAAAGGGCCTAAACATGGGTAAGACCCATGGGATGACATCCCATACCTGTTACATAAACCCTAAAACCCAAAAGGCTCACAAAAATGGGCAAGATCCCGCGATCTCTGCTTCACTTGGGTGCTCCATCTTTGACCAGCCTGTTGAAGTCCCAAAAATGGTCAACATGACCAAGGTTCTCCCAAAACTTGGTCGAGGGCCAACAAGCCCCCAACACCCACCTGTGACTCATCCCGAGTCACTCTGATCTGGGCAAAACTACTTTGAAGGCCTTGAGCTTAGCTCGAGCTGCCTCGACTTACTGCTTCGCCAGATTCTCCTGCTCAGTGAACTCCTAAATGACTTGCTCGGTGACAGGCCCTCCTAGGCATTGCTCCATGGTTGTGACCACCTGTTCCAGCTATGATCCTATTCCCTCGATTTCTTCAAAGAGGGTGCAGGCTTCATCCTACATTGGCTGGAGTTGTTATGTCACCTCCATAACTTGACTCTGGATGGAAGTGCCCTGCTACTGAACTGCGTGTTTCTCTTGTGTCGTCTTCACATTCTCCACTATTGTAAGAAGCTTCAACTGTTCTTGCACTGTCGATGCCTGTTGCTTCACCTCCTGGATTTGTGCCTCCAATATCCTAAGCTCCAGGTCTTCTGCAAGGCTCTCATAAGTCTGTGCACTTTGATTACTGACTTTCTTTCATTTTGCAGCTAACGCCGTAATTCTCTCTACTGTGCTCCTAACAGTTTCTTCCCTTTGATCTCGCACTTCTTGTGGAGTGCTTGGAACTACTTGCAGTTCTATCTCTACGAATCTTTCTTGAAGCTATTGAATAGCTTTACTGAGATTCCATACTTGGCTTTCAACTGTCTCTTATTCCATCTGGGATAAACCTGACACAGAGAGAAGTGCTCTATTTACTGCTTCTCTAACCTCAATCTGCTCTTTGAGCAGCTGGTATTTTTCGCTCTAGATCTATTCTCTGTCCTCTTCAAACTTTGCCCGGAGGTCATCTTTCTCTTGTTGCGCAACCTGAAGTTTCTCTAGGGATTCCTCCTTTTCTTTCTTCAAAGCCTCTGTGGCCTGCTCTTTTTCTTCCTATACACATCAAAGGCGAGCCTCTATAACATCTGCTATCCTGCGTAGTTGGGTGGGCTCGTCCCCCAATTTTGCACCTTCTGATGATGACGACGTAGTAGACATTGCATGGCTCGAATAGAGTGCTTGTTGTACACCTTTTAGCTCTTCCTTGATTTTGTCATACATCGTTTCTTGCTTTGCTTTGTTTTTCTGCAAAATAGCCTCTAAAGTATTTGCGATGACGAGGTAAATATCATCTACTGTGAGCACATTCTTTGACTATAGCTTGTTGGCTCATGATTTCTTTTGTGCTAAGGGTTTCTTTGGAGAAACCTTCCTTTTATTTGACGTCTCGGCCTCTGTGAGGGGATCCTTCGGTGGTGTCACTTTTCCCTTTTCTTGCTTGTCTTATTCCCCTTCCTCTTCTTGGCTTACTTTTTCATCTCCTCCTCCTCTAGGTGAATCAGACACAGTTTCCTTCAATGCATTGTTCTGCTATTCTAGGGAGGTTCAAGTTATGAAAGCCTGCCTTTTGCGAAGTCTTCTATAGAAATTCCTGCGATCTTTATAACTTTGATTTCTTCTTACTGAGATTTCTGGCCTTCTTTCCTGTGATCTGAGTCTCTGGGTTCCTCTTTCCATTCTTGTTCTTATCGTCTCTTAGCATAGTAACTTCGGACTGTTGAGGATATTTCACAGGTTTCAAGGATAATACTTCTTTTCTTACTGTTTCTGGGGTAGGTTCTCTTCTCTCCTACATGGATAGGTTCTTTAAGATTTCTTGCATTCTTTCAAAATCGACAGCTAAATCTCTGGCCCTCAGTTTCTTAGACTTGCCTCTTGTTCTTCTATTAAGCATGATATTCTCCTAGCCATGAAATCCCTTAATTCTTTCTTTTTCTATTCTATGGCTTCCTCTTTTGCTTTCCTTTGGATCTGGTCTTTATCATTCCAGGTATTTCCTAGAAAAAGTGAAAAAGGAGCGTTGTTCTCAACAAACTTAATGACCTCAAATTCTTCTTTCGTCGATGTTCCATGGGAAATCATAGGTATGTTAATAACTCTTCCACATAGGGTTATCACCTTTCTTTTAAACAATCCAATCCTTCCCAATGAAGGAATCATAGCAGGCTTTCCCAAAATTTCCCAAGTACTTTCTATCATGATATTCACGTGTGTTTCCTCATCCAAAACACAGTCTGTTTCGAAGACTCCTATTCTTGTTTCTATACACTTCTTTTCTTTTAATATCTCTAATAAATTGATGTCTCTGTGATCATTCAATGTTTCTCTCATCTACAATAATATAGTCTCTGATTTTGTCTGGTGCTCTAACATATCCTTAGTTTCTTGACCTTCTTCAGAGTTTTCTTGTCTCATGTTCATCTTTTCAACTGTAGCAATTATTCTAGGGCAATCCAAAACCTCATGTCCAATATATTTACAACAAAGACAAATAGGACCTCTACTAGGGCATTTATTAGCAATATGTATCGGTCTTATGTAGTTATAACACAATGTGAATCCTCTATTTCTCCTAAATGATCCCGAACCTTTCTTGTACTGGGCACTGGGATCACAGTGATGGACCTGTAATTTGCAAAAATTCTTTCTAGGGTCTTGCATCCACTCGTTAGTCCAAAAATTATTTCTATGCATAGGAATAACATATATTTCACTATGTCTATCAAATTTATATAGATCAACACTTTCTCTTAGCCGTGCCCTAGTTTTCAGACTAGGACAAAATCTATCAAACATACCTAGATTCATATTTTCGAAACAAAAATTTCCACTTATCTTACCTTTATCAGAGCACAAAGCTTTAAGAACTTACCTCTTTTCTTCAAATCGGGCATTCTTCTCTTAGCACAGAGCTTCACAAGTCAAGTAGAATACCGAGCACTACAACAACAAATCTACGCACATAGATTTATCTTTTCTTCAGTTCCTAACAATCATAGTTTCAGGTCCCAACAACGGAACCATTTGTTGGCACAGGGGCAAACCCAGGGTTCAAGGCTTCAACAATGCACGAACAAAACCCTAACTATCGACCCTTTCGGAAACACATGGGAAGCAGATGAAGTCTCACCCGAGGTAGAGGAAGGGGCGGTTGCAGGGATCAAGTTTCTACAATCTAGTTGGGACACATATCCATGATCACAATACTTAACAAAGAACTTATAAATTAACATTCATTAGTCTTTAACCCTTATTCACATCGCATTTTAAAACCCTAATTACAAAACAACACAGTATTAACCAAGATCTAATACTTTCATTTGCTTAGCACATAACATTAACTCAGATCTAGCATTCATTCACATTATTAAGCACTAATCTACTACATCAGATGCATTCATCAATCAACACTAAGAAAATATAAGCATAAACACCATGAACACATGCACAAAGCACAATAACACAGGATATATGTGGTTCAGCTCAATGTGGGGCTACATCCACCAATCTTCTTCTCTTCTTATTAGTCTCTTCCAATTTTCTTACATGCACCAAGCCACAATGACAACTCCACATAAGACATGATATCTACACGCACCTCGCTAGATCTTCCTTCCCCAAGTTAGGTCAAATAACAAATCCTTCTTGCAATCACTTTCACTTAGCTCTGCAAGTCTCAACATACAATATGCACGAAGCATTCACAACTATTCGCATTTAGCTATCGGCTTATCCGAACTCTCACTACTCTTACATCGCCTGGCTACTTATTTATACATTACAAAATGGGCCTAAACATGGGTAAGACCCATGGGCCGACATCCCATACCTGTTACATAAACCCTAAAACTCAAAAATCTCACAAAAAGGGGCAAGATCTCGCGATCTCCGCTTTGCCTGGGCACTCCGTCTTTGACCAGCTTGTCGAAGTCCCAAAAATGGTCAACACGACCAAGGTTCTCCCAAAACTTGGTCGAGGGCCAACAATTTCCCAATGTGGTTGACACTTTGGGAGATTTGGAGAATGCATGTGGAAAATTGAATGTATTACTATTATGACGATCCATTGAGCAAACCATGTTTGTCTAGCAACATCAACATTCACAGATAACAATTCTTCAATTGGTGGTGGCACATTATCATATTATAAATAATGTGTATGCTTAAATAATGCAAATCCTCTTGTTATAAGATTAATCTTTATTGCAGATACATAAGCACTCTTTGTTGATTTGGGCCATTTTTCTAAGGTAATTTCTAATATTTGTTTGTAGTATGAAGAAAACGTTGTGTATCTTTTTTCCCTATTTGATTATTCAATTTTTATCACTGTTTTTCTGCTATAATTTGCTTGCTCTATATGAAAAATCTCCTTTGTTAACTTTATGCAGATTGCATTTACAAATATTGTGTTTGCAACTTGCCTGATTTTTCCTTTTACCCATTTATTTTAGTAATTTTTTTACAGTGCACTAACCCTATAATCTGTAACAGGGGACGTCGAGTTCTATGTTAACTTAACTCTTGAAATTATAACCTGTGTATTATGTAACTGTTAAGCCCTAATATTGGCTCATTAGTAATTACCCCTTAATTGGGGCATATTATATTAGTAATGTTATTTTATTTATGTCGGCTTTAGGCCATTAGTTGTAATTATAGCTCCTAGTCTCCTATATATACCAAGGAGACATTTT
>JZKD02S1877186.1:1126265-1146654 GCA_000966675.3 Picea glauca | reverse complement strand
GTAAAAGGAGGTTGCCCCCTCGAAGAGGCTTATTATCTGAAATTATCTCTTTTTCAAGGCGTTGAGTACTTTTTTTGAGGTTTTTCTATGCTATATTGGTATTTGGTTCTTAACAGTAACCATGGTCATAAAAAAACTAACAATTAGCAAAATATAGGTTACAATTTCAAGTAAGTACACACTTTAAGAGATCTAGAACATGATACGATGATTTATGCAATTACTATTTTGTGATTTCAATATTCATGCCATTGAACCCTCAAACATACCCCGACAATATAGCATAGCTCTTCTTTTGATAAATCTCAACTATGTGATTCTGAAATGGTGGTGACTTGTATAAATTCTTATACTATAGAATTTTACACACTAACTTTTAAATTCTGTTAAATTTCAAGTTCAGATAACACTTTGAGATCAATTAGTTTCAGTAAAAATAAGCATAATAATATGAAGGAAACTTAATCATTGAGCATCAGCTATATCACTTTGAGCATGACAATCATTGATTAGCTCCATAATCAAATGGAAAAATTTGAATGTCGATTTCATATGTATAACTTGTTGGCACATGAACTAAATCTATTTCTTGAAGATTATACTACCACATAAATAACCATAACAAAGGTTTTTAATATTATTCTTAGGGTATATGATTGTTGACGAGTGATATTGATCGCTCGCTAACTGGAGGAGTGAATCCGGTCTGGGGTTGTCTAATTAACCCAAGCCATTTGGATTAATCCACTCCGACAGGTTTAACGGCTCCGTTGGCCGATCTAAGTCCTAAAGAAAACGAAAATCAAAACTAAAGAAAATACAATAACTTGATGAATAACAATTGTCGAAATCTATATACAGATCTAATATATATTTACAGTTTAATTGACTAATATTTACAAAATAACTCTACTTATTATATGTACAACATGTACAAATGATTTTGTTTCTAATATATATATAACATTTACAAAATATGAATTTTAATCTAAATTCACGAAAATCGAATATAAATTGATTTTTTTAAACAACATGAAAAACTGTTATCTAATCTTTTTGATTTGTTTTCTTTTGTATTTAATAAATCAAACTTCCTAATTTAATAAAAGAAATAATAGATAGTGAAAGTGTTTCAGCTACAGGAAGTTTCTATATTCATTAAACTAATGAAATTAAACTAGCAAACTGACCTGTTATTGCATCCCATATTTGTTCAGAGTGTAGCATCCAATCTTCCTTGTCTGATGAGGTAAACCCGCAACAGATCCTGCAATTGCTTATCATACACGTGAAGCAATAATGATTGAATTCAAATGATAGAACATATAAGAGATATAATCACAACAATCTTGTCTTTTCACAAGCAACCACATTAAGATAAACCCTGCTGTGAAAACTTGTGCATGAATGTTCAACAAATGATGAAGATAAATCTCTTAATTTCAAGTTCGAACAAAATGATTACTGTATATTAAATATGGAACATAAGACATGGAGAACATATAAATTTTTATAAGCACAACAACGAAAGCAATAATAAGTTAACTACAAATTGAAACAATCATAACTTGAATAAAACCACAATATGGAAAAGCTAAAGTTGTAACAAGTATCATCTTTCATTCAAGTCTGTAAATCATAAATCCATAGTTTTTGCCCCAGGCAGAGATGATCACATGTTTACAACATAACATGTTTATATAGGTTCAGGAACAAAATATTTCCTATAGATAACATCAAATCTGTTCCAAAAATGTGGGGGATGCAACCTCCCAGATTCTACTTGATATTAAAAAACTAACAGCCTAATATATTTACTAAAAACATAAAGATGGTATGGCTTTGAGATCCCAACAGTGCTTCAAATCTCTTTGAAAATCATGAGTTCCTGAAAACAAAATAAAAATAAGAAGATTTTAGATGTATTTTCAATTATTAAAACAAGTAATTCGAATTTTTCTAACTAGCTACAGAATCTCACGATTCTGTAGCTAGTTATAATTATAACTAGAATCATATTTTATTCAATCAATCAAAACGAACTAAAAATTAATCTACGCAAACAAATCGTGTATCCTAAATTGAGAAAAGATAGAATCATACTAAACTTTTAAAAAGATCATACCTCAAATTAAGGGATTCAAACAAATCAAGTAATCTTAGAGTTTACTATTGTTGTTGCTACTTCCACGTTCTTAAAAATAACAGACCCTGTAGTTCTTTGGCATTTGTCTTTGGCTTGAGCTATGGATTGGAGCTTGTTGTTCTCGTTTGTTAATGAATCCACCTAGTCTTCCAAAGATTTAAGCCGAGACTGTAGTAAAGGCACATCCCTGTAATACCTGTCGATCCAGGATCAACATTCATTACAGTGCGGGTGTAGAGACTATATATTATTAATAGCTGGAGAATCATCTATTTGACATGTAGGTTCATCACGGAGTTTGATTCCAGGAAAATCAGGATTGTCCTTTAGACACGGTGGTAGGTTGGTAACAAAATCGTAGGGTCTGTTAGGACAAAGTCCATATGAATATGGATACTCTTTGGCCAAGAACCTTTCAATTTTCGAATCCAAATCCTCACTTACCTCAATTGTAGTTTTTGTGTCTGCACAGGTCTTGGGTTTGTTTCGAGCACATCGTGAAACCCAATGAGCGGCCCTTTTTCTCTTATAATTGACATCGACACTGCCCCTAAGATTTTTCCCTGTGGTTTTTTTAACAACCTTCATACAACTCTTAGGATATGAATCCGGTTGAGTGTCAGGTTGAGTAGAATCAGGGTAGGTCGAGGGTTCCAAATTAGAGACAGGATCACAGGGCATAAGTGATGGAGGAGAGATGGTAGGTTTCACTAAGGTTTCTGTGATAACAGGCTTGTCAACCTGTTCCAATTCACTATTATCGAAGCCATTTCGTAACACAAAAGCATCCCAACAATCGTTGTTTAATTGCAACTGATACACAATGATAATCTTAATTAAACCATGATGGAATAAACTAGAAACAGACTTCTGCCTCCTAAACCACTTTCCCATCTTGTATAGACTTCTAAGGAGAAAATAGGGCATGTTCAGCGGGAAATCAATGAAGCTCATAAGTAATTGTAGGTGATACAAGAAAACCAACCCAAATCGCCCTTCACATGTAATAAATTGTTTCACAATAGCTAACAGATCAATCCATCTGGGTTTTAAAGATGAGACAGGCATACCTCGGTCACAGCTAGTAATTTTCCTTGAGGTGAACAACAATGACCAGGGGACCTCTTCGACTTTTGCATTCTTGAACCGCTTTTTTCGCACAGCTGGTAAACCGGTAGCTTGGCTTATAAAATATTTATTTACCTCAAGCTGCACGTCTCCTATCTTAGCTCTGCAACCGTCGAAAGTTAATGCGAACTCTTGGGCAACTCTCATATTGAAACCCTCAAACTTTTCAAGGAACAAGCACCGGCCATTCCTTTCTAAGTCGTCTCTGGAATTGTCAAATTATAACAAGGTTTGGATGCCATTAGACTCAATCCTCACCATAGGGGCCATGGCTAACAGAAGGGAGTCAACATGGAAATCGAAGGTAGGGTTTGATAGAGAAACACAGAGCGATAGTCCTGAGTTTCCTCAATGCAATGAAAAGACTGTTTGAAATGTTAGGTAGGGGCATTAATCACCATGCATGTGAATGAGATCGTGAAGCCTGAGGCCATACAGAGCCATACTATCACACTGTACTTAAAATGAAAACTTGGCATATTGGTACGCATAAGGATTAGAACAGTTGAAAACCATAGTACGCACATCCATGACTTGATTACAAAGATAAATGTATCAAATAAACATTGAACCATTAAAAGTTTTATGAATCAAAACCCCATTAATATTAATCGAATATTGGGAGTGGGAGGTTTTTTACTTATGTAACCAAGGCATGTTTAAGACCAAGGAGTTATAAACTAGGCAAATAATCATGTTCATAGAAAAATGCGACAATTTGATAAAATACCATATGAACAGTTTTCCAAAAATCGAAACAAAGAATCAATTCCAACTGTGAGTTTTCATGCTTACAGTCATGAAAACAAAAATTGAAAGGAAGATATGTAGAAAGAGACAAGTGACAAGTGTCGTTTAGTGAGAATGGTCGTAACGAGTAATGAGAATTTAAAGACCCTATGTAGGCAGCTTGTAAAAATAGAAATTATATTATTGCTGCCAACAATGGCGACACGTTGGTAGAAGCAGTTATCTTTACCAAATGAATGAGTTCAGATTAGGATAATTAGAAAATACTTTGAATCGAAAACTACCAAAAAAGCTATATAAACATCGTAAACAATTTGAAATGCATCCCACTTTCAGATTACTATTATTTTAAAAAGATGAAAACTGACAACGATCTTAACAGAAGAGAGTCACGATATTAAAGTTAAAATCTTCAATACTGTTGATAGGGCTGCTGCTGCCAGCAGGCATCCATAGCCTTGATAGGGATGTCAATTAACCCACTCTAATATCTGTATCCTGTCAAGAAGTTCCAGATAAGAATGAAGGACGTTTAAGGCCAAAACGAAATCCGTATTTGAGAATTTTCTTTTACCCGACATTACTTCGCTGCCAGTGGACCTATTCAGTACCCCGGTGAAGTTATCTTGGTGTCATGCATGCATTTACCCGCTGCCAGCAGACCTGTTCAGTACCCCGGTGAAGTTATCTTGGTGTCATGCATGCATTTACCCGCTGCCAGCAGACCTGTTCAGTATCCCGGTGGGTTTACAAGCACTTCCCACTGCCCTCTGAATATTTATTTAGTTTTAAAGATTTTTAATAGAGTGGGGTGACGTTGAAAATCCTGGTTTTTGGACATATCTTAGTAAATTATAGACCTTGAAGGAATTTCTTAGTTGTCCTTCATTAAGATCTGGAAAAAGTTTGTTAATAAATCAACTTTCAAGAGCAGGGAGACATATCTGAGTTGTTCTCTTAAAGAATAGGGATAGCGTAAGAAGAATTTTGATGGATGATCGTGAGTAACTTCAGTTACATATTGAAATCAAGAAACACTTTTCAAACAACAAGTTATCTTTAATATGGCTGCATATTTAGAAAAATATCACAATTGATGCTTAAACAACCTTCAACAGTCATTTTAGAGGGGAAATGTTTTTGTTTTCTTTGTCTGAACTAGCCCATGATGCAGGCGTGTGTGTTTCAAAAAGAAAGACTAATAAGCATAAAGGAAAAGTCAAAACAAACCAGCAAAGAAAAACAAACAACAAAAAAATATTTACATAGTGTACATGGGAGTGTTATCAGACAAAGTATCGTTTTAGAGCTTGGCCATTCCCCGGAAAGGTGTCTGGATTTCCCTCTAAATTCTGTAATCGGAAGGAACTGGGACCCAATTTCTCAGGAATTAAAAATGGTCCCAGCCACAAGTTCTGAAACTTTGTATGCTCTCATTTTCCCTCATGAGATTTGTCCCATTTTAGGACAAGGTCACCTACCTCAAAATTTTTGTTAGAGGCAGAATTGGAATCAAACTAGTTTTTAACAATGAGTTGATGTTGATGCAATTTCCATTTTGCTTGAGCCCTCACTTCTTCTAATTTTAACAAAGCGTTAATTTGACTCTCCAAAGGGGGACAATCCTCTCCCTGTACTTTCTGCGATAACTGCAGAGATGGAAGGAGGACATGTGGTGAGAGAATTGCCTCTCTGCCATAAATGAGAAAGAAAGGTGAGTTACCCACAACAGTTTTAGGAGTTACTCTATCAGCCTAGATTGCGTTTAACAATGCGTTATGTCAATTTTTATGGTTTTTGGAGACTGTTCTCTTGATAATTTTGATCATATTTTTATTAGTTGATTCTGCCAAACCGTTGCCTTGGGGGTAATACATGGTAGAGTATTTTAATTTAATTCCTTTTTCCAGAGAGAAATTGCTCATTTCAAGAGATGAAAAATAAGAGACATTATCAAATGTTAGGCATTCAGGGATACCAAAACGAGTAATAATATTTGAATTCAAGAAAGATATTACCTGGCTCGTATTTACAGCTTTTAGTGGGGCAGCCTTAGACCACCTGGTGAAGTAATCTGTGGCTGTTATGATATACTTATGTTGCTGTGAGGATGGTGGATTGATTGGGCCTATAATATCTAGACCCCACTGTTGAAAAGGGGAGTCCACCGAGACTGGTTGTAAAAGGGAATGTTGGTTTCTGTAACCGTCCAGATGCCTTTTGACAGATTACACACTTGCGACATAAAGCATGAGCATATTTAAAAAGGGTAGGACAATCATAACCTTCTATTAATACTTTATGGGCAGTGGTGTCTCCATCGAAATGCCCACTAGCTTCTCTTGCATGCAATTCCAATAGGACTTTTTTTTCTTTATCTTTCTCAAGACAGCGCATTAGTACTCCATCAAAATTTTGACGAAACAAAATACCATTAATCAGTTGAAAAGAAGAAAATTTTAATCTTAGTGCTCTCCTTTTAGTGGGATCAAGGTGATGGGGAGCTGATCCATGTATAAGACAAAATTTTATGTCGTCATACCAGGGACTAACAGGGTTTTGTGCATAGTAGATTTGGTTCTGATAGTGTTGTCCTAGATTTAACATATCATTTTCCTCTTGCTGTCCTACAGCTGAATTAGCGACCAATTTACATAACCCTTGGCCTCTTACTATTTGTGCTGGGGTGATTTCTATGTCATACTCTTGCAAGGATGTGACCCAGTTTTCCCTTTTTCTGCCTAGTTCTTTCTGTACTAACAGATTTCTGACTGCTGAATAAGGGACAATGATTTTCGTTCTAGATTTCAACAGATAAGATTGGAACTTCTTTACTGCTTTGAAAATAGCATAAGCTTTCTGATCTACTGCTGGGTAATTAAGTTCCGCCCCTTTGAAGGCTGAGCTCATAAATGCGATTGGGACTTCGTTGTTTTCAGTGTTCTTTTGAGTTAGGACAGTAGCGTATGAACGGTCAGAGGCAAACATGTAGAGGGTGAAGTCTTGAGAAAAGTCGGGGCTCATTAGAGAAGGAGCGTCTATTATGGCCTTTTTTATTAAATCAAAATCCTAGCTTTCTAAAGGTCCCCAATGGTACTGTACATCTTTTTTTTATTAAGTTTTGTAATGGCCTCACCATTTCTGAAAAGATGGGGATGAATCTCCTAACAAAATTTATCTAACCTAAGAAAGATTGCATGGACTTTTTTTACGAGGGAGGGGGCAGTTTCGAAATGAATTGAGTTCTTTTAGGGTCGATAATCATCCCTTCGCTCGATACAATGAATACGAGGATTTTACCTTGTTCTACTGTGAAGATAGATTTTTTTGGATTTAAAGAAATGTCATACTTACGACATCGCTGTAGAACGGATCTTAAATGAGCTAGATGATCTTCTTTGTTTTTCGAGAAGACAGTGATGTCATCCAGGTAAACTACAACAGATTGATTGATTAAGCCTTGAAAAGTGATTCCCATCTCTCTCTTGAAAGTGGCACCGATGTTTATGAGTCCAAAGGGCATCTTTCTATAAGCGTAGGTTCCCCATAGAGTGCGGAAGGTGGTTTTGAGTTGGTGTGGAGGTGACATCAGGACTTGGTTATACCCTGAAAAACCATCCAACAAGGATAATATTTCAGAACCAAATACCTGTTGAAGGATCGGTTCCATGGGAGGGACAGGGTAGTTGTCTTTATCAAACGCTCGGTTAAGATTTCGGAAATCAACACATAGTCGGATTTCACCACTCTTCTTTCTGACAGGGACAAGATTGGAAACCCATTCTGTGTGCCTAAATGGGAAGATTATCTTAGCATTCAGGAGTTTGTTTAATTCCTTCTTGACCATTGGTCCAAGTTTTGGGTGCATTTTCCTTAACTTTTGTTGAAAAGTTTGGGTTTGGGGTTTCATGGGAATAACGTGTTGTATGATGTTAGGATCAAAGGTTTTTAGGTCTTCGTACGTCCAAGCAAAAGCATCTTTGAATTCCTTAAACAACTTAATAAATGCTACTTTTTCTTGCTCAAAATAGCCCACCCCTAAATTAATTTACTGTGGGTTGTCTTTAGTTCCCAAATTTACCTTTTCATGCGTCAAAGAGGAACTATTCGTTTTACAGTTCACTGATTTTCTGAACTTTTCGTGAAGATCATAAATTTTTTATAATCTAACTATAGATTTTGGGACAAAGTTTACCATGTCTAATGAAGACTCTGGAGATCTTGGATCTGGTATTACCGTGAAGTCATGAATATTTTTGTCATGGGTCCCTTCGTTGATCACCGCACCCTGGAAAGTTTCTTCCATATGCAAAAAACTTATAATCTATTGATCATCATTGAATACTCTCCAATTTGTAATGTTGTCTGGGACGGATGGTCTAAACAACAGTTCAATAGAGAATGCATTTGGAGATAAGCCTTCTGCAGGAAAAAGTTTTGAAGTGACGTTAGCTAACAAATCATCTTCCGAATTATTCAATCTATGAATAGAATTTATGTTAAATGCGACAAACTTATTCATCAAATTCCATACCTCATTTTGATAGCTTTTAAGGTGTGAGATAAACAGTGGATATAATTTTTTACCTGTCTAACCACGATTTCAGAATCACCAAAGATAGTCAAATTTTGAATGTTCAGATCTAATGCTTTTATGAGGCCTTGTAGGAGTGCCTCATATTCGACCGTGTTGTTTGTACATTCGAATTCTAACCAGCAAGAAATCAGAGTCTTATTACCTGCTGGATCAATGAGCACACAACTTGCACCAGCTCCTTCCTTGGATTTTGACCCATCAAAGTACAAAGACCATATTTGATTTTCGTCAGTTGCAAGTGTCCATTGAGAAGAAGTTGTTGGCTGCATATATGTCAAAATTTTAGACTGTTGTTCTGGGTTAGTGATAGTGGAAGTTTCGGCCATGAAATTGCCGAAAAAGGTATCCATCCCCTGTATTTTGGGTGAATCGGCTGAAGGAGTGAATGGTTCATTGAGATCATTTAAATCAGTCACCGTTAACTTCAAATAACGTTCACAATTTACCTTGATCTTGTTGGGCTTTCCATTCTCGGGCAGCCATAAGTGAGACCAATCCGTCGCAAAATAGCCGTGTAATTGTTCTAACCAATCTCTGCTTAAAAATAGACCATAAACGTTTGGGATATCTACAACAATAATATCAATCACTTGATGAACTTTAGGATTAGATGATAATCTGATGAGCACATCTTTCAATTCACCTATTACTTTAACGTTAGTTCGATCAAGCTGAATAATTTTCAAGCTGGATGGTTGAACTTCGTCATTAATTTTTTGAAAAACAGACCAAGGCATTACGTTAGATGATGCTCCTGAATCTACCATACAGTTATGTACATTCCTATTGAAAATTTCAAAAGTTAACAGGAAGGGAGGGACATTTCTGCAAGTATTAACAGTAGAAGTCTGTTGTTTTTTAATTGCAGCCCCTGAAACTAATTTTTCTATGTTTGTTACACTTTTTATAGGAAGGTCTCTTTTATATTGGGGCTCGGATGTGGTTTTGGCAGAGACCTTTTGAGGTGTTTTGGTGTTGTTTTAAGCAGTTTTATTGCTATTCGGATTGTTGTTCTTGTTGTTTTCTGCAATATTCTGCAACATTTTTTGCAATAGAAAAGGAAATTTTAATAATTCAAAAACAGAAATGTTAGCCCTAAGTTTCTTTATATCCTCAATCAAATCTTATTCTAAATTTGGGCCTGATGAATTCTGTTTTGTTTCAACAGATTTGGACTATTTTGGAGGCACAGTAGTTGCAGTTTCAGAAGAAGGCTTGTTTGTTGTTTTACTCCTAGTGTTGTAAGGATGTACTGTTTCGAAATTATCCTGAAAAATGTTATCTGAAAAATGTCTGAAAACGTTTGGAGAGGGATCCTATTCTTCTACAGTCTCTTGTTCAACTATTTCTTCAGGAATTTCAGGGGGCACTAAATTATCATGTGCCTCTAGAATCGTCTGAATAGCAAACTGTAAGCTTTCTAAGTTTGGGCCTTCAGAAGTTGGGTTTGGTCGGTTTGTGGGAAAAGGCTTCCTGAAAGGGGGTTTATAAGGCCCTTTACTTGAAGAGGCTTCTTCGAATGATATTTTTAAATCTATAACTTGACTGGATAACTTCTGAATGACTTTCTGCAAGTTTTCTAGATCCGAATTTTCTAATTGGGTTTTGTTCGGAGGAGGTCTTTGAAGGATTTTGATTTTATTCTTGGAGGGCGAGGGGTTTTCTGATTCGTTAGAGGTACAATCCTTTAAGCTGAGAATATCTTTCTCAATTTGACTCGCCTCTTCAAAGGCTTCTAACAATGTGGCTTTCCTGGACCTATTTACCCAAATGGATATGTTTTGATGTAAGGATTTCGTATAGTATGCTACAACAATATTTTCGGCAGGCAAAGAATCTATGGGGATTCAGTTTTTTAGTGTCAGGAACCTTCGATTAAAATCTTTGATCTTTTCTTTAGGGTTCATTTTTAAACTAGAAAGTTCCATGACTAGAACTTCAGGAGATTTTTCATCTCTGAACTTCTCAAGAAAATAGGACTCGAATTTATCCCATGACATGATAGTGTGGGGTTGTTGAGCAAAGTACCATGTAGAGGCATTTCCTTCAAAGGTGTAGGGAAACAATCTACAGACTACGTCTTCGTGTTAAACACTGCAGAGTCTAATGGACAACATAAACTTTTTGATGTGATCTTCATCGATCTGTTTGGAGTCTGGGTCAAACTTAGGGAGCCATTTCTCCAGGTGTTTGGGCAAAGGATGTCGAGGCTCAGGTATGGCCACTGCATCTTCGTCAAGCCAAGGTCTGGCAGGATTGTTTGAATTTTCCATAGGTGTGGGTGGTGTTGAAGGCTGAGACGAGGAACTGCCTTCATCGGATGACTCTCCTCCTGAAGAAGAAGGAGATGAAGGTGGTGGTGATGGTGGAATACCAGATCCTCCTGTTGCAGGAGTGAGGATATGATCTGGATCCGTAGGATTTAAAGTGAGATCAGTACCTCCGAGTTGTTCCCTGATATTAGAGAAGTCTAATGGTTGGTTCAAAGGTCGACCTGGTTGTCTGATATGGGCTAAGGCACTATGTGTTCTTATGAGGGATTGACGGACAATTTATTCAATGTCAGATCTTGTGGGATTTGGTGTTGCTGGTTCAACAACTATTTGTGGAATATCGTTGGATGTGGTTGTTGTTTGGGAGATAATATTGTTGCTAGAATGACTTCTTGTCACTATAGGTGAGCGGGTGTGTGGGGGAGGAGTCTTGCGACCTCCATGTGCCATCAATAGTTTTTAGGCCCTCCTTCTAGCACCATTTGTTGACGGGCGAAATTGACCGCTCGTCAACTAGAGGAGTGAATCCGGTCCGGGGTTGGCTAATTAACCCAAGACATTTGGATTAATCCACTACGATAGGTTTAGCAGCTCCGTTGGCCAATCTAAGTCCTAAAGAAAATGAAAATCAAAACTAAAGAAAACACAATAACTTGATGAATAACAATTGCCGAAATCTATATACAGATCTAATATATATTTACAGTTTAACTGACTAATATTTATAAAATAACTCTACTTATTATATGTACAACATGTACAAATGATTCTATTTCTAATATATATATAACATTTACGAAATACGAATTTTAATCTAAATTCGCGAAAATCGAATATAAATTGATTTTTTCAACAACAGGAAAAAATGTTATCTAATCTTTTTGATTTGTTTTCTTTTGTATTTAATAAATCAAACTGCCTAATTTAATAAAAGAAATAATAGATAGTGAAAGTGTTTCAGCTACAGGAATTTTCTGTATTCATTAAACTAATGAAATTAAACTAGCAAACTGACCTGTTATCGCATCCCATATTTGTTCAGAGTGTAGCATCCAATCTTCCCTGTTTGATGAGGTAAACGCACAACAGATCCTGCAAATGCTTCTCATAAACGTGAAGCAATAATGATTGAATTCGAATGATAGAACATATAAGATATATAATCACAACAATCTTGTCTTTTCACAAGCAGCCACATTAAGATAAACCCTGCTGTGAAAACTTGTGCATGAATGTTCAACAAATGATGAAGATAAATCTCTTAATTTCAAGTTCGAACAGAATGATTACTGTATATTAAATCTGGAACATAAGATATGGAAAACATATAATTTTTTATCATATCAATCTGTAGTAAAGAACAACAATGAAAGCAATAATAACTTAACTACAAATTGAAACAATCATAACTTGAATAAAACCACAATATGGAAAAGCTAAAGCTGTAACCAGTATCATATTTAATTCAAGTCTGTAAATCATAAATCCATAGTTTTTGCCCTAGGAAGAGATGATCGCATGTTTACAAGATAACATGTTTATATAGGTTCAGGAACAAAATATTTCCTGTAGATAACATCAAATCTGTTCCAAAAATGTGGGGGATGCAACCTCCCAGATTCTACTTTATATCAAAAAACTAACAACCTAATCTATTTACTAAAAAAATAAAGATGGTATGGCTGTGAGATCCCAACAGTGGTTCAAATATCTTTGGAAATCACGAGTTCCTGAAAACAAAATAAAAATAAGAATATTTTAGATGTATTTTCAATTATTAAAACAAGCAATTCAAAATTTTCTAACTAGCTACAGAATCTCACGATTCTGTAGCTTGTTATAATTATAACTAGAATCATATTTTATTCAATCAATCAAAACAAACTAAAAATTAATCTATGCAAACAAATCATGTATCCTAAATTGAGAAAAGACAGAATCATACTAAACTTTTAAAAAGATCATACCTTAAATTAAGGGATTCAAACAAATCAAGTAATCTTAGAGTTTACTATTGTTGTTGTTGCTTCCATGTTCTTAAAAATAACAGACCCTGTAGTACTTTGGCATTTTTCTTTGACTTGGGCTATGGATTGGAGCTTGTTGTTCTCGTTTTTTAATGAATCCACCTGGTCTTCCAAAGATTTAAGTCGGGACTGTAGTAAAGGCACATCTCTGTAATACCTGTCGATCCATGATCGACATCCATTACAGTGTGGGTGTAGAGACTGTATATTATTAACAACTGGAGAATTGTCTATTTGACATGTAGGTTCATCACAGAGTTTGATTCTAGGAAAATCAGGATTGTCCTTTAGACACGGTGGTAGGTTGGTAACAAAATCGTAGAGTCTGTTAGGACAAAGTCCATATGAATATGGATACTCTTCGGCCAAGAACCCTTCAATTTCCGAATCCAAATCCTCACTTACCTCAATTGTAGTTTTTGTGTCTGCACAGGGCTTGGGTTTGTTTCGAGCACATCATGAAACCCAACGAGCAACCCTTTTTCTATTATAATTGACATCGACGTTGCCCCTAAGGTTTTTCCCTGTGGTTTTTTTAACAGCCTTCATACAAATCTTAGGATACAAATCCAGTTTAGTGTCGGGTTGAGTAGAATCAGGGTAGGTCGAGGGTTCCAAATTAGAGACAGGATCACAAGGCATAAGCAACGGAGGAGAGATGGTAGGTTTCACCAAGGTTTCTGTGATAACAGGCTTGTCAACCTGTTCCAATTCACTATTACCGAAGCCATTTCGTAACACAAAAGAATCCCAATAATCGTTGTTTAATTGCAACTGATACACAATGATAATCTTAATTAAACCATGATGGAATAAACTAGAAACAAACTTCTGCCTCCTAAACTGCTTTCCCATCTTGTATAGACTTCTAAGGAGAAAATAGGGCATGTTCAGCGGGAAATCAATGAAGCTCATAAGTAATCGCAGGAGATACAAGAAAACCAACCCAAATCGCCCTTCACACGTAATAAACTGTTTCACAATAGCTAACAGATCAATCCATCTTGGTTTTAAAGACGAGACAAGCATACCTTGGTCACAGCTAGTAATTTTCCTTGAGGTGAACAACAATGACCAGGGGACCTCTTTGAATTTTGCGTTCTTGAACCACTTTTTCCCCACAGCTGGTAAACTAGTAGCTTGGCTTATAAAATCTTTATTTACCTCAAGCTGCACATCTCCTATCTTAGCTCTACAACCGTCGAAAGTTAATGCGAACTCTTGGGAAACTCTCATATTGAAACCCTCAAACTTTTAAATGAACAAGCGCCAGGCATTCCTTTCTAAGTCGTCTCTGGCGCTGTCAAATGATAACAAGGTTTGGATGCCATTGGGCTCAATCCTCACCACGGGGGCCATAGCTAATAGAAGGGAATCAACATGGAAATCGGAGGTAGGGTTTGATAGAGAAACACAGAGCCATAGTCCCATGTTTCCTCAATGTAATGCAAAGACAGTTCGAAATGGTAGGCAGGGGCGTTAATCACCATGCGTGTGAATGAGATCATAAATCCTGAGGCAATACAAAGCAATAATATCACACTTTACTTAAAATTACATCTTGGCATATTGGTACAGATAAGGATTAGAATAGTTGAAAACCATAGTATGCACATCCATGACTTGATTACAAAGATAAATGTATCAAATAAACATTGAACCATTAAAAGTTTTATGAATCAAAACCCCATTAATATTAATCGAATATTGGGAGTGGGAGGTTTTTTACTTATGTAACCAAGGCATGTTTAAGACCAAGAATTTATAAACTAGGCAAATAATCATGTTCATAGCAAAATGTGACAATTCGATAAAAGACCATATGAACAGTTTTCCAAAAATCGAAACAAAGAATCAATTCCAGCTGTGAGTTTTCATGCTTACAGTCATGAAAAAAAAAATCAAAAGGAAGATATGTAGAAAGTGACAAGTGACAAGTGTCATTTAGTGAGAATGGTCGTAACGAGTAACGAGAATTTAAAGACCCTGTGTAGGCATCTTGTGAAAATAGAAATTATATTATTACTGCCAACAACGATATAAAGATTTCTTCTTCCAAAAAATATGCCTACAACAAACACACACACACGCACACACACACACACACACATATATATGTTGGTACTACGAAGTCGTACACTGCTTCCGAGCAGGACTTTCTAAAGGGACCCAGGGGTAGGTACATAAGATCACTCTATGCTTCAATAAATATTTTATTATATAACAAAGGTGTGATGACTATGGAATCAAACATATAAACTTCCCTGCACACATGGGGGAAGCAAGGAAGCACTGAAAAGAGTCTGAGATATGGACAAGGATCTGGAGAAGGGGAATCAAAAGGAAACAATGGATCCGATCATGATGGAGGAATACCAAATAAAGAAGATAATGGAAAAATCTAGAAAGATGTGCAATGGTAGATCTTACCAATATAAGATGAATAAAAAAAAGAGGGATGTTGGCCCTTGGTTATGAAAATAAGTGAAGATTAAGGAAGAAAAGGCAGAATGTGAATTACACGGAAGACACAGTGATTGTTATTGGGTCGAAGTGAGAAAAATAGCAGAAAAGATAGAGCGAAGTAAAAGGAAGAAAGTCATTGAATGAGAATATCAAGGATAACAGATCAACAAGAAATAAGGATTGTGGACAACTCAACAAGTGGAAAAAGACATTGTTGGATGCTTTGGAGCACCGCACGAGAAGGAAGGAAAGACAGGCTGGTGAAGCCATGAAAAAGCGGGTCAAGTTGACCTAGGGTTTTAGACACCTAGGGTTTTGGTATATAGGGTTTGTGACCCCTAGGTTTCGACCTAAGGATGTCGGTGAGCTATTGTAATGTATAAATAGAGGTCTAAAGGACCTAGGTTGGGTTTTTGTTTATATTATGATCATTGTTGTTGCCTTTTTCATTGTTTGATTGATTAATATTGAGAGAAAGAGAAGTGTTGGGTACAAGAGCCTTCTATATTATAAGATATTCAACTGGGTGCGAAGATCAACCCTGCAGCTGGGTGCGTAGGGAGGGAAGAGATAGAGAAGAGAAGAGAGAAGATCTACTAACTAAGAGCACATATAAGAACTGTATGCTTCATCTTAATACATTATAAAAGCATAGTTATGTGGATGTAGCCCTAGAGAGAGGGTGAACCACGTATATCTTGTGTTGTGTGTGATTGATGTTCTGTTATTTTTCTTTTAATATTCTTCTATGATGATAATGTATCAGATATGAGATATAACTTGCGCAGTAGATTATAAGAGGTTAAAGAATACTAGATTGTTGTGTGTTGGATCCTACGAATCCACTTTGCATTCCTTTTGGTTGTAGACATCTCTGTCCTGCAACCCCCTCATAGCTACTTTGGGTGAGACTGCATCTGCCTCGTAGGTGTTGTCGAAAGGGCCAGTAGTTAGGGCTTGTTGGTGCACTCTTGGAGCTGAACCCTAGGTATGCCCCTGTGCCAACAAGGGCCATAACTGACAGAGAAGTCTTGGCGAGTGATGAATAAGAGGTAGACGATCTTCGGTCTATGGAGCATATTAAGGAAATCATGTATGCAACATATGAAAGGAAAACAAGAGGTCTAGGGTCAATAACCGAAGGTAGAACTCCATTCTATATCACAGTTAGTGTGGAATCTACAACCCCATGTGTGACTAATACACCTGAAAGAACACTATCTTTTAGATGGCCAATTTTTAGTAGAAGAGGGGAAGTAGGCCAAGGATCCAATAGAGGGAAAACAACTGCGGGTACAATTTCAGGAAGTAATAGTCAATTATCTACACCATGTGGAAGAAATAGTTCAACAAGTTTCAAAATTGCATGAGTAGATCCCACTATCAGATTACCAGAGTTTTGGGGTGAGGAATTAGAGGACCCTGAGAATCATTTATTCATCTATGAAAATATTTGGGAGGAAAAGCATATCATGGAAGAAGATAAAAAAGTAGCACAGTTGGCCATAACATTAAGAGACCGTGCAATAGATTGGTACATGAGCCTTGATGTAAAAAACCAACAAGGAATAAGAGAACCAAAGACTCTTGTGGAGGTAAAGAAGCTATTGATAAATGAATTTCAGAAGCCAAGTTCACAAGATTAGTACATGAACGAAATGATTGAGATCAGGTAGAAACCAGGTGAGTCTTTCTGGGATATTTTTCAAAGGTTTAAATGTCTAAGGTAACTTGAAGTACTCTATTACTGACATGCAACATAGACAATTATTTGTGAACTCACTATTAGAAAAATAGAACCGTAGAGCAATAACATAAAACAAATGCGGAAACAAAACACAAAAGATACACAATACAATAGAGACACAGATTTACGTGGTTCACTCGGTGTGGGCTACATCCACTAGAGAAATTGCCAGGTCTTTCCTTTATTATTATCCAGCATATGAAAGGATACAACCTATAGCAAACCCATTGTAACTTCCTCTTCTTTCTCTCACAATCTCCTATCTCAGAATACAATCTTCGCCATCAATCATAGCCACAATACATTTCCCTCATAAAAGAGGGTTGCCTTCTAGGGAAAAAAACCCTAACACAATCTCTATCATTAGATCTGCGACCTTATAATGAATGGTCCATATTTACAATGAAATTACAATATACATTTACAAGGCAAATTTTCCTTCGGGGGCTTCGCCCCCGAACCCCCATTGGGGGCCTGCTTACCCCTAGAACCCCCAGCCAGGGGGATATCCCCCCCTGACCCCGCAGATGGGGTACCCCCCCTCTGCACTCCCCTGCATGGAAGAGTGTACATACTTCTGGGGTGTAAATACTTCATGGGGTATAAACATGACTAAAAGTAAAAGACCTCTGAATCAAGAAGATAATTAGGCTCCACAACCAACACTCACTATTACCACACTTGAAGTATCCTTTGAGAAAATAGAAGTTCCAAACTCAGAAAGAGGCTCTATAAGTAGCTCTGCAGTTGGAAGAAAACTAGTATCAACAGACAGATCCAACAATAGAAGAGCTCAAAGAGGACCCGAAGAACTTGAATTTTAATTTAAACTAGAATAAGGGGAAGGACAAGAGATAATTTGTATGGTGCATGTTATGCAGGGCAGAAGGATACCATAAGAATGAATGTCCACTTGTTGCACAATATTTTGTAGTAGGGGCACCGAACCCCTTTCCTACAGAAGGACTGTGGTGTTAAATTTGTAAGACACACAGGCATGATCTATATCATTTTCCAATGATACATAAGTATAAGACAATGCCAAAGAGTTCTTACCGCAATTTTTTTAAATTAGTGGGTCACGATGACAAGGATTGTAGAGGACTAGAATTGATGAGAGAAATGACTTCAGACACCTACAGGGTGAAAGAAGATATGATGAAAGGGAAATCCGCATCACAGTTCCCTAATGTGCAACCCCAATTCAATCCCGTGCAGTCACAATATAACAATGCCCAACTGCAATATAATACCGCGCAGTATAACCATATACCTTATATATACATAACCAATGTCCTCTAGATATACCTTCATGAGATTATACTAAAATTTTGGGCCCTTCATGTTCCATTACACACCTTCTCAAAATGCTATCTGCTCCCATTTTGTATAAATTCCCTGCAATAAGATGATAGCCTGCAACTATGACTACCAATTTTTTTTTTTGCGTAGTGCTAAAGTCTTGTGGCACAACCCCTGTACTTAAGTATTCAATAATATCATCAAAGTATTCATCAACTACCTGTATTGAGAATAGATACGCATCAGGGAAGTTGTCTTCCAAGTTAGTAGGTTCTTCTCCATTAGTTACCCTTGACAGGTGACTAGGTCCTGCATTCAACTTCCATGGTTTGACTATCACTTCGAAATCAAATTATTGGAACAATAATAGGCATCTATAGATCCTCCCCCCCAACACTAGCTTGTTGACTAGATATTTGAGGGAAGAATGGTATGTGAACATTTTAAAGTGTTTACCTAGTAAATGGTGCCTCAATTTCTGAAGTACATATACCATGGCTAGGCCTCTTCTTTATGTGGTGTTGTAGTTCTGCTATGATTCTAACAACTTTCCGCTTGCAAAGGCTATAGGATGGTCTAAGTCCCTGGATCCTGGTTGCACCAGAATTGATCCAAGTGCTATGGCCAATGCATCTACATGTACATGAAATGTCTTTTCCCAATATGGAAATACTAGTATAGGTGGTGCTACCATGTTTTGTTTTAAAGTGTTCAATCCTTACTGATAGTCCTCATTCCAATAAAATTCGATGTCCTTCTTTAAGATTTTTTCCATTGGTGCAGTAATCCGGGCATACCCCTTTATAAACTTCATGTAATAGCCTGTATGTCCAAGTGTTTTTCTTAACTGGCACACTGACTTTGGTGGTGGTAAATTTACAATGACTGCAATCTTAGTAGGGTCTAGTAAACCTTGTTTATACATTATATGTCCCAACAATATCCCAAAAGGTGTACCAAAAATTCATTTCTTGATGTTTAATGATATATAACATTGCCTACATATTTCCAACATTAATATTAACACTTATACATGGTCCTTTAATAGACTATATACAGTCTAGTCATCCAAATATAATTCTAGAAATTGATGTATGAATTCCTTAAAAACATCTATGACTACGGTTTAGAATATGGTTGGTGCATTATTCGACCCAAATGACATGACTTTATGTTGTTAGGATCCCCATTTTGTAGCAAAAGTAGTCTTATACTTGTCTTCTGGGTCTATTTTAATTTGATGGTAACTTGAGAATCCATCTGTAAATGAATAGGTTTCTTGGCCTCCCACATTCTCTAAGACTTCATCTATAAAAGGGGTAGGGAAAGGGTCATGTAAACAAGCATCATTGAGTTTCCTTAGATCTACACAAATCCTTATCCCCCTCTGTTTATTTTCTTGGACTACCATAAGACCGATCCATTTAGATTCCTATATTGGTTCTATGATACCAGCTTCCAACATTTGATCATTTTTTTCTTTCACTTTCTTCTTATACATTGGATTCAATCTATAGGGTCTTTTCCTAATAGGTCTAGCCTTATGTTTGAGGGGTATATTCATCTCACCTAGATCCCCTACTATGCCTTTCATATTTGTAAAGGTCATTGGAAACATGTCACTATATTCGCGCAATAACTCTGTTATTCTTTCTATTGTGTACTCATCCCAATAGTCTCCAATATTTGACATTTTAGGATTGTAATTCGTCCCAATATTAAATTTATTAACTTTGATTGGTGCATCAAATAATTCTAATTCCAGAGATGGAACTTCCACCTCTCTTTCTCCCTTAGTTTCTGTAATCTAAATATTTTGCATGTCATCTTCATCTGGTGCTTCTTCTTCCACATGATAGCATGAAAGTAACTCTTTGACTGTCTGTCTGTTCTGTTGCTGATATTCTGTCATGATTTCAACTTATGGTTCATCAATAAATATAATTCTTCATA
>JZKD02S1877186.1:1072602-1108226 GCA_000966675.3 Picea glauca | reverse complement strand
AGTCCGTAATAAAAATAAAATTGTACATACATCTTGTGTTCTTTGTGTTCATTGTGGTGATGACTTGTTGATGGTATATTGCTGATATATGTTGCTGATATGTGCTCACATCTAAGTGGTTATAAATGACAAAAATGGGTAATGAATAAATGTTGAATACTAATTGATGATTTTTTGTGCAAGAGGGAAGTTTTGGGAAAAGGAGCCCCACACTCATTCACCCCCCCTCTAAGTGTGGTAGATGTGTCCAATAGATTTGGATTGGATTTCTTCCTTCTGTCCCTAACCTTGGACCTCCTTTTTTACTTTCATATGTTGCACATATGATTTCCTAAATATCCTCCACAAACTGAAGATCCTCTACCTCTTCTTCATCTATTTCCAAGCCCTCTCTATCAACTATGGTTCTCTTCTTGTTATTCATCTTATATTGGTAGGGTACTCCACTATGCGTCTTTCCATAATTTTCCATTATCTTCTTTATTTGGTCTTCCTCCATAATGATTGGGTCCATGGAATCCTTCTTATTTCCTTTATCCCTCTCTTCCTCCATTTCTCAGCCTCCTTTCAGTGATTTCCCCCTTCCCCCATGCATGCAAGGAATTTTAGCTATTGATTCTGTAGTAATCACATCGTTGTCATACAACAGAATCTTGATTGATGTATACAATGATTTGATGTAACTACCTTTGGGCCCCTTTAGAAAATACTTCTCTGCTACGATGTAAGACATCATTGTATCTACTGCAAATTCAGTGATAAACCGTGCAATAATATTATATAACCAGAAATCTACCGCACGCGTAAATTTGTTATTAACTTGTTGTAAATGCACGATATCCACATGATTCCACTCCAACTATCTAATTCGATTTGTAGGGTGGTTGTATTTTAACCTCAATAACCACTCCTACAATAAATGTGGGAAAACACAGAAAAATACCTCATGCAAGTCACTAAACACGTATTTGTAGAGATATTTGTGCGGTTTTAGCTTAGGGTTTATGTTTTCCTTCTGTGCAAACACAATTTCCTTCATTTTCAACCATCTTTTGATCTCCTCCTTTGTTGGATTCCATGGCCTGAACATTCCCTTCTATACTTTCATCCTTGCGTTTCTTTGACATATCTCATCCACTCAATCCCTTGCAGTTCTAGATGGCAACAAAAACATTTGTTGGTTAGGTCTATGACTTCTTACTTCTTCTTGGGTTGACCTAGGTTCTGATCTCAATAGGTTTCCAACAAAACCCTCTAAAGCTACCGGCCCTCCTGGTAAACCAAAAGGAAACGTTGTGCACAAGATACACAATGCAGTCTCACCTGAGATAGATTTATGGGTTAATGCAATACCTAGGTGTTTGTAGTCTAGGAATGAGTGGGGATATGGGATTGTGTTCTTCCTATTTTATGCATTAACTTTTTTATTGATTCAAGTATTTCTAAGATTCATTCATATTTAGCCTTATGCATGCATGCTAATATATCCAGTTAACCATTCATTCATAAAATAATCATTGACATAAATTAAACATTCAAGAAACATCACACATAACAAAAATTTTACCGTGGTTCACCCCCTCGTGGGGCTACATCCACAAATATTTGGCTTCTCTTCTCTTTTATTTAATCTGCTGCAAAATTTGGCATTGTGTGCATTACATATTCAATCATACATTAATCATGATGGGGTTAAGGAACCTCTGTGAGGTGGACTAGACCACACTAGGCTTCTTATCCTGTGACCTAACCCTCAAAATATAGCTTATTTGACTCTTCTACAACCTTATTACAATCATCAGTTTCTCAAAAATCATAATAATCGTCATCAACTCATCAAAAAATATCAACAACCTCTAACCTAGACCTCCTAGGTTCTTATTTATATTATTTTATAGGTTTATAACCATTACAATCCTTATCAAAAACCCTAACCCTATCATGGTTAGGCTTGTCTGCTTGCGTGCCACATTGATTTTCCTCTTGCATGTTTCTTTTCCTTCTTCTTCTTCATGTTGCTTTCTTTCCATCTGTTGCACGCGCTCCAAAATTAGGTTTTCCTTTCCAAAATTAGGTCTTTCCCAAAATAGTTTTTTCTCCAAAAATATGCATACACCTAGAATAACCTTCCTTCTCAAAATAGGCATGCGCCCAACACTGCATCACAGTTCCCTAATGTGCAACCCCAATTCAATCCCATGTAGCCACAATACAACAATGCACAGCTGCAATATAATACTACATAGTATAACTAGATACCCCAATACAATGCATCGTGCAGAGATAGAGGTGGATTCAGAGGTGAAGGTTGGGGAAGAGGAGGATTTGGACAAGGCAGAAGGACAATAGTATGCCATAATTGCCAACAACCAGGACACTATGAAAGAGACTTCCCACTTCCACCTACGACATGCATGTATTGTCGCACAATAGACCATGATACAAAAGACTGTCTGACATTATTGGGAAAAGTAAAGGAAAAAAGGAACCAAAACAATCAGAATGTCCAGTGGATTTCTACAGAAGCCAGGGATGATGGGAATAATATCCATATAGTGACTTGAGAAGGAGCCAAGATGGGAGATGATGTAGTAAAACATGATCCATCTCAAAACCAATGGGTAAAGAAGAACACTACACCACATAAGAATTTTGACACACAGAAAGAAAAGGAGATGTTTAAGGAGGTTGAACAAGATATTCTAGAGGAGAACATTGCGTCAACATCAAATATAAAACAATCCTATGAATGACCAATGTACGATATGCCTCCTTCAATGGATAATACCAACAAAGGACAACCATCATAACAAGTAAGTACCCTAAATACTTTTCTGCAGTCATGTGTTAAACTATTGAATGATCCATCATCTATTAAGGTCTTACAAAACTTGTTGGAGATATGTAATACTGAAGTAGAAGGGAAGTTAGAGTAGAAGACAATAAATAATCTTCATGCAAAGAGGAGAACAAGTAGGGAGTTCATTTTAAATTCCAACATTGGGGATTTCACTATGGGGGATGTTATACTTTATTTAGGCTCTGAGGTGAACATCTTACCTAAGAAGAAATTACCATGTATGGGGAAACCCACATTAGGATACTCACCCATCTAGTTGAAATTGGAAAATAAACATAAAGTGTTACCAATTTGAATACTTAAAGGTGTGACAATAGACTTGGATGGAGTGTACATTGTAGTATAATTTGAAGTTATAGAAATAATAGATGGAACAACACCCTACCTGACATTACTAGGACTAGGTTGGGCATTTGATAACTAGGATGTAATCAACCTGAAGACTCAGAAAATGACTTTTGAATTAGGTGAACACAGAGTAATTTCACCATTGGACCCCTCAGAAGGAGAAACGTATGTGGAGGCGACATGTTTGTACTTGGAAGAAATAAATCAACTATATAGAACTACTGCATGAGAAGAAGACTATGTCAACCCAACGACAGATGGGGCAATAAACTCAAGAAGCATTACTTTGTGTGCTTTAGACTCATATACTGGTCTAGAGAACTTGCAACAGAGGTTACATGATGTCTCCACAAGGAGGTGTGCAAGAATAGATGGGGCAATAAGGTGGGTCAGTACAGAGGTAGGGAACCTCCCACATTTCATGGGTTGAATGATTTAGAAGAATTTTTGACAAATTATGAAGAAGTGGTCCTAGAAAATTAGACATTGTTAGCCCTGGATATTGCACTAAAGGAAACACCTGTACGATGGTGGGGTGCACATAAGGAATGGATCTAGGAATGATATCGGTGTAAAATGTTAGTGCAAATTATATTTGGCACATACCATGGGAGCAATACACTGTAGAAATTTGATGGGAAAGGGAGAACAACAAAAAACATAGAGAAATGCATAACTCAGTAGAGGCTAACACCACCAGAAGAATTGCCTCATTAAGTTTTTCATACATTAGAAGGAATACCAACAAGCTGGTACATAGAATAGGAACTGTGCATAGGTATTATATATTCGACAGTGTTACAACATAATTTTGTGATAACTTTCTCATTTGAGCATGAGAATTGTATGATCAATTTATCCCTGAAGATGATACAGGGAATGATATTTTCTGGGGACTTGAGATGGATGTCATAACATAATATCAACAGTAGAATCGACATACATTAAAGGGCTTACTCTCTTTCTATAATGTCATAGAAGAAATACCAGAAGAGGAAGATCCGTGCAACATCGAGATAACAAATATTGAAGGAGGAAGAGAGCTAGAAGGCCCTTCATTGGAATCAAACGCATTTGTGGCACCAGTTAAAGTCAAGAAAGTTAATATTGGGAAAGAAGAAAATCCTAAAAGGGAAAGCATATGAGACTACTGGGATGAGAAGATGCTAGAAAGGATAACATAATTGCTGCGTGAATATAGTGACCTATTTCCAACAAATTTTACATAGATGAAAGGAATAACAGGTGATATGCGAGAGATGAAGATATGTTGATGAGCGTTTATGACACACTGTCAAATGGAAGGGAGAGTATGGTCTGAGGGTGTCTAAATAACTCAAGTTGTTTGAGGTAACTCACCCGATAAAGAGACCTAAAGAGACTCTGTTAGCCGATAAAGAGACCTAATATAAGATATAAAAATTAAATATAAAATAACTATCTACTATCTATAATCTACTACTGTATTTATATTAAATATATATTAATAAATACTACAAACGTTTAATTACAAAATCTACAATATATATATATATATATATATATATATATATTAATAAATACTACAAACGTTTAATTACAAAATCTACAATATATATATATATATATATATATCTGTGTGTGTGTGTTTGTGTGTGTGTGTAAGGTTTATAGAAAGATTTGTGAAACTGAAATTTCACTGCTGGAAACAAAACTCAAGTAACATATAAATATACATAAAACTATTCTAAAACTAATTACTAATTTAATTTAAAAACTCTAACTAAAAAATGAATGAATGCAAATTATAATGTTTTAACTTAAATGTGCAAAGCACTTTAAGTTTAAATGTTAATTATTATTCATTCGGAAAAACATATCTAAACTAAAATAATAAAAGAAAAATAACCTATTACTGATCAACAACCAAAAGGAATTTATGATTATGCGTTCCTGCGCAAGATTTTCTCCAACAACATGTCTTCCAAAGAGAAATCTATGGCAAGCAATTTACCGAGTAGCAAGACTTATGGTATTACCCAAATAAATTTAGGTAATCAAGTAATTGATATGTCTCTTATGAAACATAAATGCAATTTTCAAAATCAGACCCATTATGACAGTTTATGAACCAATATGCAGGGAGGGGAATAATTCCAACCAACGTAATTGATTATAACAAATTCAAAATATCTAAATCAACTCAAAATATTGAGATATTTTCCTTACAATTGAAATATCATATGGATCTTAATAAGTTGGAATAATAGAATATTGTTTATAAAAAAGAAATGACATGAACAAAATGAAAACGCCAAATCATGTATTGATAAAACAGATCAAATCTAATTTAATCAACACACATTTGAGCTTAGAAGAATATGAAATTAGATGACCAATAAAATAATCATACCAAAACATTTTACCGACAACACAAAATACATTGATAGAAATGTGTATTCATATCCTCCTTCAAAATAAATTTTAGTCGATTGTCCCAGAATTCCAAACGTTCTTCCTTTCAGAATAACACAAGCATTTAAACAAAAGAGCGATCGAATCTCATATCCATAGGATAGAGGTAGATCTTTTCAAAAATATAATAGTTGATAAATTTAATCATAATCTGAGTCTTAATAACACTATTCATAACATCATATAATTTTTTTTTTACAATAATAAAAAATAGATCGCTAAGTGGTTGAGGATAAAGTCTATTACTAATCTAAAGAAAACCACCATCCATGATCGTCACTGCCTAAACATCACATATAACATCCATCAATATGTTTGGAGACCTATAAATAAAAATTAAACAAAATTAGAGATCTCATTAACTAAATTAAGACTCGCTACAAAATCTCTGATTTTGTAGCTAGTCTAAAAACAAAATCAAAATAAAACAAACTTAAACGAAATGAAGCTAAATTTTGTTACCCAAATCATACATTTGAGAATGTAGAAGCATGCATTTTTTATCCAATAAGAAGGTTGACATTTGTTTAATTTTTTATGATTATATATCTAGAATGTTTTGGTCTTCTACTCACCCGAGATATGCATTTTTGTCCTTCAGCCTTTAGTTTCTTGTTATCCTCTTCCAACTCTCTATTTTTCCTTGTTACCTAATTTAGATGCATTTGTAGATATGGGACATCATTATAGTACCTCTGAAGCCATGCAAAGAAATCATGAAAGTACTCAGGCTCCAAATATGGGATTGCATGTTGTTGGTCTATCTTTAAGGATCTCTCTTACACAATTTTATCTTTTAGATAAGCTTGTATGCTCGAACATCCTTCACAATATTGAAGGAAAAGTGGTAGATTCAAGACAAAATCATACTGGGCATGACTGTATTCTTCATAGTTTCGGCTTATGTCTTCTAAGGAATCCTGATCAATTATAGTGATTTTCGAAATTGGACATCCTTTTGCCTTTTTTTATTTCGAACCATCCTAGACAGAACACGACCAACCCTCTTATTTCTAAAATCAATTTCGCAGGATTGGTTGGATTGTTTCATTATTTTTATCTGTTCCTTAGAATTTTATTCAATCATTGAATTCATAGTCTGTGACTGGTAATCAACATAATATGATAATCAATTATTTAAACTAGTCATGATAGTTTCTAAAGACCGCTTATGAACAAATTCCTTCTTCCTTAGTGCCGTTTGCATTGTAGGGAAAGAAATATTTTGGTGATCGGAAAATGATATAGGATCTCTGTGGAGTTGAATTTCGATATGAACCTCATGTGGCAGAGTACGAGGAGGTAAAATCTCCTCATCATTCTGAGTAGTATCAACAACAGGGTTGTTGTGTTGAGATAGAAATCGATTTCTCACTAGGAAGATTTCCCAACTGTCTCCAATACTAACAAGATGACACTCGACCAAAATATGAATAAGACCATGATGGAATAAACTACTTTCAGGGTTTTGGTTTGGGCATTTGTAAAACCTAGACATATTTTTCAAACTTCTAAGTAGGTAGAAAGGTAATATAAACGAAACCCTAGGAAAACCATGAGAAAACGTATATGAAAATAAAATTTTATACCAAAGCGTCCATCACAAGTTATGAACTGTTTGATAATCAACAAGAGACCCCGCCATCTGGGCTGAAAGAATTCCAAGGGCATACCTTTAATATAATAATATGTTTTCTTATATGTCAACAAAGACCACCAAGGAATATTCTTATCCTTAACGTTCTTAAACCATTTATCCCATGAAAGGGAAAGACCAATGTCTTGGGAAATAAACTCCTCATCAATATGGAATTGAACATCTCCCACTTTAACCCTAGTTACATCGAAGGTTTTGGAGAATTTCAAGGCCAGTTCCAAATTAAACCCTTTAAATGATTGGATGAAATCTAACGAACTAACTTGGGCGAGCTTACTGGTCACATCATCATTGATTAACAGAGTTTGTGGGTCATTTGGTTCTATTCGGACTATAGGAGCCATGAATTTTTCATAAGGATTAACAATGAGGGAAAACCAGAGCATAGCGAGGTAAAATTTGCGAGAGTGATAACAATGAAGATATAACAAGGTAAAAATATAAGCATCAACAAAAGTTGAGGCGACATAACTAATACCAAATGAGAAATGGAATAGCCGAGGATACCCTGAAATCATTATGCACTTAGAACATTGATTATCTTCAAGAGAGCAGAGAAAAACCAGGTTTAAGATAACAAGACTCATGTAACCCTCTTCATTTTCCATGAAATCCTTGCCCGAAATCGAGGACATCCCCCCTGATGCGCTTATGATTAAGGAGGTAACCAAAATTTCAGTCAAGAAATCATAAAATTATAAGGCACAACATAAGGTTTTAGAAAGTCCCATAAAATATAGGCCGATCATTTTTGGTATGGATTAGGTTCTTGAAACATAGTTTTATCATAAGGTTTAGTTTAAGTTTGATTTATGTCATAGGTTTAAGACACTCAAACATAACCAGTTTGATATTTTTCATATTAAACTTAGATTTTAGGAGGTAATCGATTCCTTAAGTCTTAATGTTGTAATCAACAAACTTTATGAACCATTTTCTCATGTTTAGTTCAGCTAGAAGAAACTATATCTTTTGAATTATGCAAAGGAAAAACATGACAAAGTTTCTTCTAATGGTTTTGCATGAAAAGAGAATTTAAATTCATTATTTGAAATCATGAATTTAAAGAAGAAAAAAATCATTAAGCCAAACAAAAACACATTCTTAACACGAGAAAATAATGAGAAAAAATAACAAGCGTTAAAACCACACATTTTCACCTGAACCCTATCAATCTGACGAAAACACTTGCTAGGGAATGAGTAAAAGATGATAGTATGTTTTGAATAGAGATGAAAAAAAAGGTGCAAGTTGGGAAACCAACAAGATACCACTAAATCTAGATGCTAGACCTGTCAGATAGAGACCTTACAGGTTGAATCCTGTTTACAAGAAAAAAGTGAAAGCAAAACTTGACAGAATGTTAGAAGTAGGTATCATAGAGTCGGTGGAGGAATAGAGTCGGTGTACATGTGAGGTAACTGATGTTTAATCATGATTTTTGATGATTTATTAATGTTGTAACTTGACCAAGTTTTGAGAGAACATTGGTCATGTTCGACCATTTTTGGGACTTTGACAGGATGGTCAAAGATGGAGCACCCAGGCGAAGCTGAGATCGTGGGATCTCACCTATTTTGCAAACTTTTTGGGATTTTAGGGTTTATGTAACAGGTATGCGATGTCGGCCCATGGGTTTACCCATGTTTAGGTCTTTTTGTAATGTATAAATAAGTAGATAGGACTTAAAGCGAAGTCTATCTAAGGCTGTCTAAGTTGGCTTCGTGCAAGAATATGTAAAGGTTGTTAAGTGTGAAGAGAATTCGAGGGATTTTGTGCATACTGTGTGTTGAGAATTGCATAGCTAAATGCAAGTGATTGTAAGAGGCTTTGTGCAGACAGACTGTGTAAGGATTTGTGCTATCAGGGAGTTGGCTTTGTGCCTTGACCTAATTTTGAGGAAGGTCGATCTAGTGCATTGTGCACAGATCACCTGTCCAGTGTGAAGCTAAGCTCTGTGGATTTGTGCACGGGAGATGATGAATGTAAGGATATCAAAGACTAATAAAGAAGAAGAAGAGTTGGTGGGCATATCTCCACACTGGGGTGAACCACGTATATTCTGTGTTGATGTGTTTTGTGTGATGTTGTCGATGTTGTTTATATGATTATTTTCTTAGTGTTGCTGTTATAACATATAAAGAATGCATATGATGTTGTTTCTTAGTGCTTAATGATGTGAATGAATGTTATATCTGAGCTGATGCTATGTGATAAATTATTTGATGTGCTTAATCTTGATTACTACTACACTAATCTGTAATAAGGGTTTAACCTACGATGTGGATAAGGTTCAAGAACTAATGCATGTTATTGGCTAAGTTCTCTATCAAGTGTTGTAATCACATATTTGTGTCCCAGCTAGGTTGTAGACACCTGAGTTCTGCAACCCCCCTGCCTCTACCTTGGGTGAGACTTCATTTGCTTCGCAGGTGTTGTTGAAAGGGTCGATAGTTAGTGTTTTTTTGGTGTGCTATTGAAGCGTTGAACCCTAGGTTTTCCCCTGTGCCAAAAAATGGTTTCGTTGCCGGGACCTGAAACTATGATTGCTAGGAACTGAAGAAAATATAAAGCTCTATGCGTAGATCTATTGTTGTAGTGCACATTATTCTACTTGAATTGCGAAGCTTTGTGATAAAAAGAAACCCGATATGAAGAAAAGAGGTAATATATTAAATCTTTTTTCTCTGATAAAGGTAAGATAAGTGGAATTTTTTTCTTTGAAAGTATGAATCTAGGTATGCTTGATAGATTTTATCCTATTATGAAAACTAGGGCACAACTAGAAGAAAGAAGATTTGATAGAGATAATGAAAGATATGTTATTCCTATGCATAGAAAGAATTTTTGGACTAACAAGTGGATGTAGGAACCTAGAAAGAATTTTTGCAGATTGCAGGTCTAGCACGGTGATCCTAGTGCGTAGTACAAGAAAGCTTGGGGTTCATTTAAATGAAAGAGAGGATTGACACTGTGTTATAACTGCATAATATCATGACATCTTGCTAAGGAATTCCCTGGTATAGGTTATATTTGTCTTTGTTGTAAAGCTATTGGTCATGAGGTTGAGGATTGCCCAAGGATGACTTCCAAAGTTGACAAGATGAACATGAGACAAGAAAACTATAAAGAAGGACAAGAGGCTAAGGATATGTTAGAGAACTAGAAAGAATCAGAGACTATTGTATTACAGTTGAAAGAAACACTGAATGATCATAGAGACGTCAGTTTATAACTAGAGATCCTAAAAGAAAAACAGTGCACAGAAACAAGAATAGGAGACTTCGACATAGACTGTGTCTTGGATGAAGAAACACATGTGAATATTATGCCAGAAAGCGCTTGGGAAATTTTGGGAAAGCCTACTATGATACCTTCATTGGGAAGGATAGGATTGTTTAAAGTAAAGATGATAACCCTATGTGGAAGAGTTACTAATGTACCTATGATTACCCATGGAACATCGACTAAAGAAGAATTTGAAGTCATTAAGTTTGTTGAGCACGGTGCCCCCTATCCAGTTTTGTTAGGAAATACTTGGATTGAAAAGGATCAGATTAGAAGGAAAGCAGAGGAGGAAGCTACAGAACAAAAAAAACAAGAATTAAGGGACTTCATTGCTAGAAAAATAGATCACCTAATAGAAGAACAAGAGGATAAGTCGAAGCAACATAGGGCAAGAGAAGTAGTTGTCGAAGTTGAAAGAACACAGGAAGGTTTGAAGGACCTATCCATGCAAGAAATAAAATTACCTACCCTAGAGTTAATAAGAGTATAAGTACTACCATTTCACCCTTTCGATGAACATCAGTAGTGTGAAGCTACTAGGCTAAGAGAAAGTAAGAATAAGAATGAAAAGAGGAACCCAGAGAATCAGATCACAGGAAAGAAGGTAAGAAAGCTCAGTAAGAAGAAAGCAAAGTTAGAAAAACTATGGGAAGTTCCAGAGAAGACTTTGCAGGAGACAGATCTGCAAAAGTTGAACCTCGCCGGAATAGAAGAAAAATGTTGAATGGTACTTCACCATGGTGAATCAATATGACCGTTGGAGGCACCCCGACCATTAGAACGATGCTCCAAAATGGATAGAAACACAGTTATTGACAAAAAGATTGTTGTTGTACTGTTGAGATTGCACCATAATGGATGGATGTGCATTGATGGACGTATTCCTACCCATTGGAGGAATATGTTATGACGTTGCATATTTAACCTGTTGGATGTTATGACAAGACCACTTTTTGCAAACCGAGATATCTGAGATAAAAGAGAATTGATTGCATACCGCATTGTGTTGTCTAGACTTCGTCGTCCGTTTGATTACCTTGTCTGTCTGTTCCCCTACCCGATGTAATTTATTACAAGTGTGAATGTCGGGGGAGCATAGCGTAGTAGAGAAGTTTGTGGAAGAGATACTTTTTGAGCTCTAAGAAATTTATGTCTATAGGAATACAGGTGTCGTCAACTGGACGATTGTAAGAATCCCCCTTGACTTGACGTTGTTCTAGCCGAACCGCAACTGAGAAAAGAAGCAAGCACCACGATAATCTGGCTAACATGAGGCATATCTCGTCGGTCTTTCCAGAATACATCCCACCTTTGTCTGGAATGGTTAACCATGACAGTGTCCCACGTGATTTTGACTACACGCTAATCATTGCATACCTCCCGAAAGGGATACGTGTAGTTGGACCCCAGTTGGGACTCATCCTAGCTTTGAAGATCAACGACTTCAACCTTAGAGACCAGAAGAACTATGCAATGCTCATGCCACATAGGTACCTAATGAATATGACTAGGAAGAAGCCAAAGATAGTTCTCCAACCGTGAATTAAGGAGCTTGCTCGATCCATGATCTTGAACTTGATGAAGATCCCACACTTCGGGTGACATCAGGAGGTTAATGCTTGCATTAAACTCCTCCTATCATGGTACCATGGAGGGTATATGTGGATTTATAGGTGCGTGACTGTGGATATGACACTGATCCACTTAATCACTGGATTTAGCATGCAGGGACCGAACCCTCATTAGTTCTACCTAGGGAAGACGTTAGATCGCTCCTTGGCCCAACGTATAAAATAAGACTATGGTGATGTAGAGAAGGGGAAACGAGCTACAAGGTATCCTCCATCCAGAATGGAACAATTCACCTTGCTTTCCAACTTATCGCTAGAAAGCTCGTCAGAAAGAACCAGCCAACACAAGTCACAGGGTTCGTAGTGGACCTCATAGGGAAATGCGTAGAAGGAATGCAGATGAATCGGGTGAGTTAACTCATCAATGAGTTGGAAAAGGACTTCCATGAAGCACAAGATCAAGGGTATGAGTTTCACTTTAGTTAGCTATTGGTACTGATCACATTTGTCTCTTGGAAAATGTCGGAAGGAGAAGCCTTCCTAGAAGTCGAGCCTTCTCCTTCCGACATTTTCCAAGAGACAAATGTGATCAGTACCACAAATGGCGAAGAAGTGGCAATCGAATGCGGTGTTCCATGCTTACTACCTACAACTGAAGAACGCCATTGAATCATTACCATGGATGAACCTGAATACATTGCATCAATACAGGCTGCTAGCGAAGTTCTGCGCAGACCGACACTCCACCTACATCACCGCGCACAGGGATGAAAGTAAGGAGGATCTGCAGTATTATTATAAACTGACTGAAAAATATATGGAGGAGATAACCAAATAATGATAAGAAAAATTCCTTGTACCGGTCAAAGATGTAGAACTCTCCAACCCTGACATCATCGGAAGTTCTTTGGTCACCCATAATGAGTATGATGGACAAAGAAGCGCAAAGAAAAAGAAGAAAAAGGAGGAAGTACAGGACATTGAAACTGATGATAAGGATAGTGCATTAGAGGAAATTGAACCTGAATCACCTATAGGAGGAGGAGGAGACGAAGTAAGCCAAGAGGAAGGAGGGGAAGAATGAGACAAGAAAGAAAAAGGTGAAGTGACACTGCCAAAGGATCCCCTTATAGAGGTCGAAACATAGAAGAAATAGGAGGTTTCTCTGTAGAAACCCTCAAAACAGAAGAAGACCCGAGCCAATAAGCCTCAGTCGAAGAATGTGCTCATAGTGGATGATGTAGATCTCATCATCGTAGTCATAGAAGATGCTTTAGAGGATATCCTGCAGAGACATGAAGCGAAGCAAAATTCATTTTATGAAAGAATAAAGAAGGAGCTGAAGGATATACAACAAGCTATCCATTCGAGCCGTGCAGTACCTACTGCGCCTTCTTCAGCAGAAAGTGTAGAATTGGGGGATGAACCCACCCAATTATGAATGCTAGCATGTACAACTAAGGCTTGACTTCATCGAGTCCAAGAAGAAAAGGAGCAGACCATAGAGGCCTTTAAGTAAGAAAAGGAGGAGGTCCTAGAGAAACTTTGAGTTGCATAGAAAGAGAAAGATGAAATTAGGGCGATGTTTGAGGAGGACAAAAAGAAAATCTAGAAATTGAAAGACCAGCTTCTCGTGGAGCAGATTGTGGTTAAAGAGGCAGTCACTAAAGCACTTTGCTCTGTGACGGGCTTGGTGTAGGAAGAAGAAGAGTTAGCTAGATACAAGTGGAGAAGCTCAGTGAGGCCATTCAGCAGCTTCAAGAAAGGGTAATGGAGCTAGAGATCCAAGCAATGTCGAGAACTTTGCAAGAAGTGCACGATCAAAGGGAAGAAGCTACCAGGAATGCGGCATAAAGAATCAGGGGATTGGCCTCAGAGTGTGAACAATTAAGTGCTCGAAGTGCATAGACCTATGAGAACCTTGCAGAAGATCCAAAGCTGAGGAAACTAGAGGCGCAACTCCAGGAAGAGAAGAAACATGAGTCCACCATACAAGCATAACTGAAGTTTCTTACTGTCATTGAGAAGATGAAGAGATCGCAGGAGAAACATGCAGTCCAAAAACAGGTTATTACTATCTAGAGAAATATTATGGAAGTGACATAAAGACTCTAGCTAGTGCAAGACGAAGCCTTCATGATTTTTGAATAAGTTGAAGGACAAGGCTCTCAGCTAGACCAACTAGTTGTGACAGTGGAACAACAACTGGAAGGGCCTATTACTGAGAAATCCATTCAGGAGTTCGCCGAGAAGGAGGCTCTAGTGAAGCAACAAGTTGAGGTAGATTGAGATAAGATCGAGGCCTTCGAAGAAGCATTGCCTAGATCTGAGTGACTCAGGATGAGTCACAGGTGAGTTTTGGGGTCTTATTGGCCCTTGACCAAGTTTTGAGAGAACATTGGTCGTGTTTGACCATTTTTGGGATTTCGACAAGCTGGTTGAAGATGGAGCGCCCAGGCGAAGCTAAGATTGCAAGATATCACCTATTTTGTTGAATTTTGGGGCTTTTAAGGTTTATGTAACAGGTATGGGATGTCGGCCCATGGGTTTACCCATGTTTAGGCCTTTTTGTAATGTATAATAAGTAGATAGGACTTAGAGAGAACTCTGTCTACGACTGTCTAAGTTGGCTTCGTGCAAGAATATGTAAAGGTTGCTAAGTGCGAAGAGTAGTCGAGGGATTTTTTGCATACTGTGTTTTGAGACTTGAAGATATAAGTGCAAGTGATTGTAAGAGGCTTTCTATAGAGAGACCGTGTAAGGATTTGTACTATCAGGGAGTTGGCTCTGTGCCTTGACCTAATTTTGAGGAAGGTGGATCTAGTGCGATGTGCACAGATCACCTGTCCAGTGCAAAGCTAAGCTCCGTGGATTTGTGCACATGAGACGATGAATATAAGGAGATCGAAGACTAATAAAGGAGAAGAAGAGTTGGTGGATGTATCCCCACACTGGGGTGAACCACATATATCCTGTGTTGATGTGCTTTGTGCAATGTTGTTGATGTTGTTTATATGCTTATTTGCTTAGTGCTATTGTTATAACATATAAAGAATGCATCTGATTTTTTTTATTAGTGCTTAATGATGTGAATGAATGCTAGATCTAAGATGATTCTATGTGCTAAATGATTGTATGTGCTTAATATTGATTACTACTGCACTAATCTGTAATAAGGGTTTAATGTGCGATGTGGATAAGGTTCAAGAACTAATGCATGTTATTGGCTAAGTGCTTTGTCAATTTTTGTAATCAAATATCTATGTCCCAACTAGGTTGTAGACACTCGAGTCCTGCAACCCCCCTACCTCTACCTCGGGTGAGACTTCATCTGCTTCACAGGTGTTGCTAAAAGGGCCGATAGTTAGGGTTTTGTTGATGTGTTGTTGAAGCGTTCAACCCTAGGTCTTCCCCTATGCCAACAATTAATAATTAGAATTGAATATTTGATGTTTAGAACTCTCTAATTACTTTGGATGATTCATGCAGAATTCATGACAACAACTTATATTTATGTGCTTGTCCGGTACCTGTTGCTGAGATCGTTCGGTACTTGTTGTTGAGTTCGTCTGGTATCCTCGCGCTAATTTGGTACCTGTTCCTAAATTTTGTCTAGTATCGATTGTTACACGTGCCTGATACCGATTTGTATGGATGTGTGCATCCAATACCGAGATATCCAGTTGTGCACATCCAATATCCATTCCGAATTTCTAGTCTTGGTTGTTTGAACGATATTTTTGTCGATGGATCCAAGGAATTTGTTGGTTTGAACATTTTTTTTTCATTGGAGACCATGATACATTTCATCAGTCATGCACTTCATGTCATGAGGATGAAATCGTTCCCTTAAAAATTGATGTATCATCCAATTGTAATAATTATGCAATAATTTGATATTATCTTCAAACTTGGATTGTAATGACTACTTCTCTTTAAAGAGGTAGCCTTGTATATGATAGACACATACACAAATAGAATTAAGCATTGTTATGCTGTAAGATTGGTTTTCGAAAAACTGTGGATTGTACCTCCATTTTTATAAAGTAATAATATAATTTTAGTTCATGGATTATATGTGTGCATTTATATCTTATCTACTGTAAGTTTCTCTTAAGAGCTTCCTTGTTGGTACGGTAAGGGCCCACCGACATAATCATGGTAAGTCTCTTTGTAATTAATTGTGAATATGATTCTGGTTTTTTGTGTGTGTGGAAAGAGTAATTTTATGTTTGATTACAACATATAATTTCATCCCTGTCATGTTTCTGTGATACATTTAATAGCAGGTCAGATGGATGTGTGGTAATATTGAGTAAGTGAGAGTGTGTGAGTAACTTCATGGTTCTTTTTTCCAGTAAAATGGAGTTGGAAACTGAAGCAGTGGTTTGTTTTGTTCCAAAAAGGGGAGGTTTTTTCACCTCTATAGGAGGATGTCCAGCTACAGTTTCCTTCTTATTACAAAGTTTGGATCCCAATCATTGGATCTTTTACCTCGTTTTATGACACATGCGCTGCAATTTCAACATTCCTATACTAGTGTGTTGTTATAAATTTTGAATATGATCATTCAGGGGAACAAATTCACATACAACATTAGTGAGTGCCAACCTCTACTTTAGCTTACCCTCAAAACATGTTTAGACATGAAGAACAAGTGTACAATATTCCTAACCAGGCTAATATATCATAGACAATAGGAAAGATTCCATCACAGGTGCCAACTCAAACTAACAGCCTATAGTCCCTCATTCCCCACATGCCTGTCCCACCCTAGGAAGTGTGCCTCTTCTCTGCTCAACAGTCCTTCAGCTACCCCACTTCCTTTCCGGGCTTCAACAATAGGTCGGACAGGAAGTCTCAGAGCTATGTAGTTGTAGTTTATCACCTTTGGGAAATCAATTCCCAACAACTATCTTACCTAGAGAGATTTCTCATGGGCCTGACAACTCACCTCTTCAATATCCCACGGGCCTAACAACCCACTTCTTCAATCCAGCGCCCAAGCTAACCAACTACACAAACAGGTATGGCTATGGATACACGTTCAGGTATAGTGACATGAAGGTATGGAGGATAGCTCAATGAGTGTGTGAAAAATCATGGAATGGTTGAATGATGGAAGGAATGAATGCCAAAATGAACTAAGTCCCAACAATATGTATGCATGTCCCCAACTTGACACTTGTCATGTTGGGAACTACTTTGGCCCACTTGTCCCCAACTTTAGAACTTAGGATAAAATAATTATCCATACTTTAAGATTTAACAAATATTAATATAATATTCCTTTTTGGCTTAAGATCCCTAGCTTATCCCCTTTTCCTTAACTTTTATCCCCCACCCTTTCCCTAACTAGTGGATTTTAGTCCCCCATACTCTTTTATCGTGGTTGGTCTGCGTGCAACGATGTATTTTATATTAATCCCGAGACATATACAAAAGTAGGTGCACTGGCCTTTAACATCTAGGCTCTCCAACCTAATAATCACAAAATTGGCTCACCATCCTATAAAACATAGCATATACACAAAGGCTCCCTGGCCTCAAAATCACACGCAGTTAAGTTGTTGTGCATAGTATCCTGGAATGTGCACACTTCCTCATTTTACTGCACAGTACATGTGCGCACTATGCCATTAAAGGTGCATAAAAAATGATATCAAACAACTCACCAGCTTAAGTACATTTTCATTTACATTACAATTGGGTTCAACCTAGGGATATTACAATCCCCTCCCCATATTTATGCATTGTCCTCAGTGCATTATGTACTCATATACAACAAAAATTTTAAAAATCCTCAAAAAGATGTGGGGATTCTTCCCACATTGCATCCTCATGCTCCCAAGTAGCGTCCTCAGGACCGTACTAGGTCCATTGGACCTTTACAATCCCTATGGCTCGATTCTGGAGTTGTTTGATTTTTTGGTCCAGAATGCGTACTGGATGCACTTGGAAAGCACCTTCTTGCTGCACCTGGATCACATTCCAATCAATAACATGATTAGCATGAGGTATATATTTCTTGAGAAATGATACATGGAATACATTATGAACAGACATAGATGCAGGCAATGCAATGATATAAGTCAATGAACCAATCCTCTCTAAGATTTCAAATGGCCCACAATAGTGAGATGCCAACTTTGAAAAATTTCCCAACTTCAGGGAACTTCTGTTGGTTTTCACTTTCAAAAATACATGATCTCCCACTTTAAATTCCCCGTGCATTCTACCCTTATCATCATAGATTTTCTGTTGTCTTGGGAATCCTTTAAATTTTGTTTTATCTTTAACATTTTCTCCTCCATTTCCTTGAGCAAATCAGGCCCAACCCCTACTTTATTTGTTGGGTTATCCCCGCTTACTGGTGTGTTGCACTTTCTTCCATAAAGTGCCTCAAATGGGATAATCTTTAGAGATGTTCGGTACCTATTGTTATAAGAAAACTCTACCAAGTGTAGGTAGTCTTTCCATTTTGATGGGTTATCCATCACATACATCCTCAACATATCCTCAATCACTTGATTCACCCTCTCTAGTTGTCCATCTTATTTTGGATGATAAGATGTACTAAAATTCAAATTTGTTCCAAATCCATTAAATAATCCCTTCCAAAATTTTGAGGTAAATTTTGGATCTCTATCAAAACCAATTGTCTTGGGTATGCGAAGTAATCGAGCAATTTCTCTCATATAAATATCATCAATGTTGTCTTCCTTGTGAGTGAGCTTAACTGGAATAAAATAGCTTTAGTAAGATTATCCATCACTACCATGATAGAATCATGTTGCTTGATTTTCCTAGGAAGTTTGGTGATGAAATCCATTGTTACAACTTTCCATTTCCACTTAGGAATGGGTAATGTTTGTAGAAAACCAGTTGGGTGTCTATGCTCAATATTTAACTTTTGACATTCCAAACATTTGGCAATAAAATCAACAACTTCTTGCATCATTCCTAGACAATAATATTGGCTCTTGACAGCTGCAATAGTTTTTTGATAACCTGGGTGCCTAGCATAAGGTAGATTATGCATTTCTCTTAATATCATATTTTTAAATTCATGAGAATTTGGTACATAAATTATGCCCCTGTACATGAGAATTTCATCATTAACTAGATTATATTCTTCAATTTTCTGCTACAAATTACCTTGTTGTAATTTTTCCACTAATTCCTTGTATTGAAAATCTAATTTTGCAGCCTCCAAAATTCTATGTTTCAAATCTGATTGGTACATGCTAATGGATGTAGCATGAAATTCATGCACTCTTTTGCTGAGTGCATCAACCACTTTGTTCTCTTTCTCTTTGATATGCTTTATATCAAATTCATATTCACTAATAAATTCTAACCATCTGCTTTGCCTAGCATTTAGAGTTGGCTGATCAAATAAATATTTCAGAACATTATGGTCTGTCCTCATATCAAACCTTTTCCCCATGAGGTAGTGTCTCCATTTCCTAAAGGTATGCACTAAGGCTAACAACTCCAAATCATGAGTGGCATAGCGTCTTTCATGCTCCTTCAACTTCCTTGATTCATAATGTTGGAACATATATATTTTTCTAAACTTTAGACTTAGATAAATTTCATTCTGGTTTAAATAAGGAAAAACGTTCACTTGAATATCACCGTTGATGAAGTCTTCCATTGAATCCAACGATCTGAAATCCTTAAAAGTTATGGAGCCACCCACTTGTTAAAAGGTCAAATCACTAAAGGCTACCTTTGAAATGTCGGGTTTTGGAGTTTCACGATACTAACAGTCCAACATGTAAGAACTCCAAAGTCTCGATATACGAAGTCACAAAACTATATTAAGTTAAACTACATTAATTAAACGATTAAAAGTGATTAACAATATTAAAACCTTATCGCAATTTCACGTTTCGGGGATCATGCCTCGAATGACAACCAAAGTCCCAATACCCGAAATCACGAAACCCTTGAAGTTAATCATGATTATTTAAAAGGTTAAAAGTGATTAATATTAATTAATCAATCACGATTTCATGATTTAGAGAACATATCTCGAACTAGCATAGAATATCCCGAGACCTGAAACCCTGAAATATTTGAGGTTAATCATGATTAATTAAAAGGGTTAAACATAATTAAACTTAATTAATCATATCGTGATTTCACATTTCGCAAGTTATAGCTGAGGCTGTTATAAGATCTCCCAAGAAATGAGACGCTGAATTTTACACAATGAAAACTATGATTAACCGATGCTTTAACAAATATTATCTCTTAATTAATACATCGCTTAATGATGACTCAGATAGATTCAAATTTCATATGTTCTTTTCTCGAGCAAGAATCACCAAAAATAAATGCCATTAATAATACCTTTATGACGATCATTCAAAATAAGATTTTGAGCCACCACTTGAATATGATTCATTAAAGAAAGTAAATACTCTGTCAGTGAAGGTATTGGTTGATCGATGCATTTAAAGGACAAGGAATGAGAATTTAAATTTCATTATGTGCTTTACTGAGCTATAAGTTTTTCCAGCTGAAGGATTTTACACCTTTCATGTGGCAGATAACAGAGTTCAAAGGATTGAATACCATTTCTCCATAGAAAGCACCTAAAGAGACTGGTGAAAGTTCGAGCCAGAATGCAGATGTTCTCTCTGACACCTCATCCAGGAGCATAGAAACCATTAAATCCTGGACACAAGTATTCAACAACTTACAATATGAATTGGTAAATTGCTTGGATGATTCAAGTGACAACAAGAAGGAGGACATATCTACCAAATACAAAATTCTTGATCAGTCAAATCTACAAAAGATAGCGACAAGGCCTAAGCTCTTTCCCTACAATGATATGATCGGTTGGCCACTAGATCACATAGATATCCCAACCAGAATTATTTTCAATTCGCAAAAGGTCGTAGTTGAGTCTTTCAGGCCGGAGCATCTACAAGTGATGTACAAATTGTCTCTGGTATCCAATTTCGTTTACAATGAAAATTTCCTAGTAGATTTCAACAAGAAGGAATGCGACTAATACAGAAAAAACCTTCCCGGTTTAATTAAAGACTGGTATTCTCACCACGAGAATTTCAGAGCGGATTCCCATGGTATATACCAGTTTCCTCACTAGAACCCCACATAATGTACATAGAAATGATGATGTGTAGGCTCTCCGGGAAGGAAAACACAACTCATTTATTTTTACCATGGGTACCTATTATACACACAGTAGCAAAAGGGTACTCTTTTGACTGGGAAAAGATATTATCGAACAGTTTGGTTCAAGAGATTGCAAGATATCAGTCACTAAGAGGCAAGGGGAAACCGACCCAATTTTTCATGTTGGCTTATATTATGGACGTCGTCTGTTTCATGACACCTTTTCCGCTAATGGACTGGAGCTGGACTCCAAATAGTGTCGAACCCATACACATTTATCATTCAAAGCATTGGGAAGAAAATGAAAAATACTTCTTTTATGAGATCTGTAACTAGGTAGTGGTGCCTATGCACACTACCATATATGGCTACCTACCTCCCAGAATCTCCGACAAAATTGTGACTAACCTAGGAATAATAGAAGACTGGTACATTGAGGAACACTTATCCTATATTAGGGTTTTTTGTTGTTTGATTCCTCCATATGCTCTGCCAGAATTTTTACCAGACCGACTAGTGTGTCGAGAGGTCGCATGACAAACTGTGCTCGATGGGATTATCAAGGAACTCAAAATAGTATAGGAAAAGGTATGGCCCTCTTTTCCCCTGCATATTGGTACATTTTCCCTACTGGATTTTGATCACTCTAAAGTGGAGGCCGTGACCTTGGAAGAAATAAAACTATTCAACATTGAATTCAAAAATCATGACCTGCAGAAGGTCATGGTTAACCACATGGCCAACTGCAATTTGAAAAGGTATGAACATGAAGATTCCCCTCAAGAAAAGATTTTCTAAGGAGTGAGATCCTATCCAGAGGTCTTGAGTTGAGTTCGAGCTTTGTCACCCAATACAATGATTGAGTTTTACGACTTTCAGAGGCATCGAAGAAGTAGTGTCCCTGAAGTGTTACAAGGAGGAACCCCAACGTCTATAGTTTCGCAACAAACAGAGACCCAAAGCTCAAAAGCGGTAAGCTCCAACGGACAAGAAAACCAGGAAATCTTGGATAAGACTCAGGTGTTGACTCAGAAATACTATATCCCATCGAAAAATGTATTAGGTGACTAAGACAAAGATCAATCAAAGACACTAACAAAGGAGGGAGAAGAAGGACCACCATTTTCACTAGATAAATTAACTACAAATGCGATCGGGAAACATTTGTCCACCAAAATAGACAGCCCCATCCAGTTCATCACACCATTACAATTCACTAGAGGGAATCCAAATGTAGAGGTAATATTCATAGAGGACCTCACGTCCATTTCGGTTGAAGAGTTTCCTCCTTCCAATTTCTTTTTCAGCAAGAAAAGGAAGGTTGTGGTGAAGAGAGAAATGCACCTAAAGGAAGGTTCAGCTGTCAAAATACATAGGGTGCTAATCGATGGAGAATATTTGGAGGAGGTATACTTTGATGAAGAAGTAACAGGCTCACTGTGGGCTTTTGCAACAACTAACCAGTTTTTAATTGGGAATTTAAAATAACGACTGAAGCAAAAAGATCTGCAAATAAGCCAATTGTAGAATCAAATGAAGACTGTAGAAAATAATGTTCGGAGTGAGGTAAACAAGGGATTCGATCAGATTATATCCAACGAGAAGCAGGAAATCCAACAACTCAAATCCAGCCTCGAGGAGATGCACAAGAATATACAAGCGAGCCAGGGATGGGCCACCTAGCAGGATGAATTGGTAAGGCAACTACAAGCCAAAGTAAGCTCTACCGAAAACATGATTGTAGATATAACAGTCTTCCAAGCTCAAGAATTGGAAGTGTGAAAGGAACTAGAAGAAGCATGACAAAGCCTTCTCACTAAGGTTGAAACTGTCCAAGATCATTTTCAGGTGATAGATTAAGAATTAAATAACATTGGTTCAATAGAGAGAGAAGATATTTATGCCTGGACCACCTTCCAAGAAGCAATTGTGTCGTCAACAAAATAAGGAGTAGCTATGGATTCCAGGTTTTCTGTTTCAGAGCAGACCAGAGGTGATATAATACTAAAGACCTGGGAATCTACCATAACTGAAAGTAGAAAAATGGATAAGGAAGTGAAGGAGTTTTGTAAAGAGTCCTTCCACTCACTCCACAAAGAATCATTAGACCTTGATAAAGAAGATGGATCTGGAGTACTGGGACAGATTGACATAACAAAACATCAACTTGACATTAAGTCAAATATGGAAGAGGCTCAGGCTGAAATCTCACAGATAAAATAGGTTGATATTATTCAGATAAATATATGGCTAGTTAAGCCTAGTATGCAATTACAGTCTATAGCTTTATAAGATAGACGAATGGTAGAAATATTGCCTCAATTGGAAAAGAAATTATATATATTTTTAGGCTAATAATTTAACATAGCCCTCCAGGCTGGTGGTGGAATTTGTGAGAAGATGCATCAAATGTATTGAGCAAGGAAAAGGTAGCATCACTGGAAACAAATGAGATGACTCTTGTACGTTATCCATTTCAGAGATGGAGAACTAGAGAGAAAAATGCCTCTGCCACCATAATGAGGAGACTGACAGAAAAGATGCAAGTGAAGTGTTTCGCATTTTACATTTTGTATTTTTTACTATTTTAAAAATAAGGGGAATTCCAACTGTTTAAGGTTGAGAACCTTTTGTATAAACATAACTTTCTAAGGTTAATCACAAGCTGCTTCTTGTCGTATTGTAACTGAGAAAACTCATTTTCTATGAATATTAATAAAAGTGCAGACAAGGATTCCAAATTTTGTGTTGTTTGAGTTATGTTCCCTCTTTGTGTTTCATATCTTTTGTTCTCTTTAAGTCATTCCTGAACAAATGAATGATTACAATTTAGTACAACAACTACTGTGATTACATTCCATTTAGTATTTGATTAGCAAGAAGGTTTTCCTCTGTAGTTGCTATTAACAAATACAAGACATGCCTGTTATTTGGATTACTACATCTTATATTCTTTCAGGAGTGCATTCTACATTTCTTTCTACTATAAACAAGGTAAGATTCTTCTGTCATTGATGCCGTAGTTTGTTTAATAGTTTTGTAATTTTTTTCTCCTCTTTGAATTTGATAAATTGATTCAGATGACAAAATACGGCCTCTGTTCTATTCAGATATTAATTCCATTTGAGGATTTAACTCTCACATAACTAACAGAAGAAAAAGAATCTTTAAAACCAACTTTCCTTAATTCTTGATGCCTAACATTATTCTTTGATGCCGTTGCCTGACAACTAACATAAGAAAAAAGCATATTTTTGGCACCATTGCCAGTGATGGAGAAACAAAGTTATTTTTCCTTGGGAGAATGAAATGGTAAGTTTCTTTCTTTGATAGTGAACAATGATAGAATACAGTATTAAGGCTAATTTTAATTTTCACTTGGCAACTCCACCACTAATAAACTAGCATCCATTCGAAGGAATACCAGAAAAAATTTGGATGATAAGCAGACCACGACTGTATCTGACCTTGATTTTTTTTTTAAACCAAGGGGATACCTTAAGAAGAACACTACTTATACAAGTAAGGTTTATAGACCCAAACCCACACAGTCTAATACTAAGGTTCCTTCTGAACAGTTAAATCCGCAAGAAGTTTCAACCCAAATATATTTCAGAGAAACATTGGCTGATAGAGTTGAAGCCGAAATCATAAACCCAGATTTGGTTTTACCTGAGATAAATACCAAAACTGATTCAATTGCCTCCTTTTCTAATCAACGAAAAATACCCATCTCGATACCTTCTTTGCTTGATATTCCATCAGTCCCCGAAATAAAATTTCCAGCTTCCCAAAGTTTCAAAGAACATACCTTACACTCTGATTCGAATTCTGTTGGATCTCTCATTTATATATCATGCAAATCCAAAGAACCTAGTCCACATCTCTCATTTCCCCCCTTTTTAGATTTTCTATCTCTTGACGATCATCTCTCAGAACCCCTTTCCCTTCATCCCAAAGTAGCCAGAAGACCACTACACATCTTTGAAAATCCTCTCTATAATCTTCAAGTTTCATCCCCTAGATTATCAATGGCTACTGCTCGAGGAGGTGGTGTCGGAGGTGGTGTCGGAGGTGGAGGAGGTGGAGTAGGGTTGGGTGCTAGAGGAGGAGGAGGAGGAGATCAAGGAACACCTCCATCTCCAAGAATTTTTTATAAAGTAGCTTCTAGGTATGATCCTTTACTCCTTCCAGTTCCCCTCCACGATTTACCCAAAAACTATATGAAAAGCCTACCGAATTTCACATAGGAGGGAGACTTAACAACCACTGAAGACATATTTTTTTTTTATCAATTTGTCGATATCCTTGGCCTTGAGCACAAGGATGTTTATTCAAGACTCCTAGTTCAAAATTTTGAAGGACAGGTGAGAACCTGGTTCTTAGGGCTACCGACAGGTTCTATAAGAACATACGACGAGTTAGAAAATACCTTTCTTAGGCAATGGGGAGAGAGGAAACATCACCTTTATTATTTAACTGAGTTCGAATATTTAAGAAATAAAAATTCAGAAACAATTCTCGAATTCACTCAGAGATTTAATTATAAAAAAATTATAGTTGAGGTTAAACCTTCATAACCTGCAACAAAGGTGACTTTTGCAGGGGATTTTGAGACCGACTTTTCCTTACTGTTGAAGGAAAGGAGATCTGTTGACCTCACAAGAATGAAATACGATGCTATAGAAATAGAGTCAAATATGATGGCATCAGGAAAGTTAAAATCTAAAATCGAAATGAGAAATAAAGAAACCAGATGATTCAAAGAACAAGAAGGACCTTCTGCATCTGGGAGGTCTGCGGAAGACAAAATGGATGACATGGAAAAAATAATCAAAGAATTGTCTAATAAAATCTCGAAAATGGAACTGGATCAATCTGAAATGGATCAGTTCATTAGAAATGATTTCAGGAGGAATCCTAAACCTGAAATACAACAAATACCAATAAAAAATGAAGATCAAAATATTCAGACCCCCTTTAAAAATGAAAATTTTATAGGAGGAGATGACATGCAAAACTTTGAGTTAGAGGAAGATATGAATAATCTTGGATATGATCGTCAAGAACCTTATTTGACGAGGCAATATTATGAAAGGTCTTTAAATGCAGAATACTGGTCTAATAATGATGATAGCATAAATATCACAAAATATTTTGCTTATCAAGGAATCACTGACAATATAATGGTCGAGCTTCAACAGAAGTATAATTTAAGGCCAAATATTGCAACTGCCCAACTGAAGAAAATCTTGTCGAGAAGTAAAGAGAATGAGGCAGGTCAACCAACAACTGAAATATAGATTGCCAAAACAAAAGCAACTGAAACAAAGAATGCTAAAACAAAGGCAGCTGAAACACAGACTGCCAAAAAAAAATAAGCTGAAACATAGAATGCTAAAATAAGAGCAGTTGAAACACAAATTGCCGAAACAAAAAAAACTGAAATGAAAGAAACACAAACTAATAAATCAGAAAAAAGGGAGATAGAATCCCCGACCAGAGAAGCCGAAAAGGCAACAGGAAGTTTTATTTTAGAGAACGAGATTAATAAAATCAAGATCCTCGTTCCTCTGGTTGAATTGGAAAAAAAACCTACATATAGAAAATAGATTGCCAAAATGATAAATTTTAGTGATGTCGAAATTCATGCGGATGTTATAAATTTAGAAAATGATAAACCAACTATAAAGTTTGGTCCACATTTTGAAAATTCCAGAGATTCTGTCCCTCCTTTCCACATTACACTGACTGTGCATGATCATCTGCTCCATAACTGCATGTTGGTTTCTGGAGCCTCCCACAATGTGTTTCCCAAAGCTATTATGGATAGACTTGGTCTCGAAATTACCAGACCATACGGAGATCAATATTCTTTTGATTCGAGAAAAGTTAAATGTGTGGGTATGATTAAATATTTAGTGGTTAATCTTGCACAGATTCCTGTAAAAGGTGTTTTGATGGATGTGGTTGTTGTTGATATCCATCCAAAGTACGACATGATGTTTTCCAGGTCTTAGGGAACCAAACTTGGAGGATCCCTTCAACTCGACATGACATACGCTACAATCTCGATCTTCGGCGGACAGTTCACCTACCTGTACAGAGAAACAAGGTTGGCATATATAGTAAGTGATCTGCTGAATTCGAATAATTATCCTGTTTATGTCGCAGATCAGGATTTATGAAACTGTATATTATCTATCGATGATGATTTAGATGAATGTATAGAATAAAATTGTACAGAAAAAGAAAAAATATAAAAGACAAATAAAAATGTAAATAGTACTGGAGTTTGGAAAATGTATTTCAATGGTGCTTCATCTTGTGAAGGAGCAGTAGATGGAGTGTTGTTTGTGGCACCCGAAGACAATTTTATTATCCCTTTCTCTTATAGATTACAATGGGACATCAATTACACCAATAATTTATGTGAATACAAAAACCTGGTTTTAGGATTAGAGGTTGCCCAAAAGTCGAAGATTGAAAACCTAGTAGTTTATGGCGATGAAAAATTAATTATAAAGAAGATAATGTAGCAGTATCAGGCCAAACACCTGAGGTTGATTTCTTACAGAAATTGTGCCTGGGATCTGATTGAAATTTTGTTTTCATCATTTAATATTCGTCACATCCCCAAAATAGAAAATCAACAGGCAGATGCATTGGCCAAAGAAGTGGTAGTGTTTGTACCTCGTACTATTCTCAAAATGAAGTATCACATAGAAATGAGGTACAAACCCTCAATACCAAACAATATAGAACATTGGAAATTCTTCGAAAATGATAAGAAAATCATACAATTCTTAGAAATGGTGGATGAATTTTCTAAAACGCATATTGATCAGGAAAATCAAAATGACCCTACCTGGATAATGCAGGAAGGTGAGGATCCTTAGGAGTTCTGATATAAGATCGCTAATCATCACATATAATAATCATATCCCTAAAGGTATAATTCCTTTGGAGAGATTTTTTGATCATGATGATATTCCCTTGAAGTCTACTTTGCAGCCTCAGCCTGAAGAGGTTGAAGATTGTAATATAGGCACCAAGGAAATTCCTAAGCTGGTAAAAATATCTAAATACCTTCTCCGTAAAATAAAAAGAAAATATGTCGAGTTAATCAAGAAATACAAGGATGTTTTCACCTGGTCCAATGATGAATTAAGAACTTATGATACCACCGTCTTCGAACACAAAATTCCCCTAAAGCAGGGTGTTAAACCGTTCAGGCAGAAGCTCAGACAGATAAATCCCATACTACTGCCTATGATAAAAAAGGAGGTAAAGAAGCTCTTGGATGCTAAAATCATTGTTCCACTCAGATACTCTGAGTGGGTAGCCAACCTAGTCCTGGTAAGAAAGAAAAATGGTGAAATCAGACTGTGTGTAGATTTCAGAAATTTAAACAAATCATCCCTCAAAGATAATTATCCATTACGCAAAATGGACCACGTGTTGGAAAAAGTGGTTGGGGAAAATATAATTTCCATGATCGACAAATTCTCATGATATAATAAAATTGCAGTCCATGAGGATGACAAGGAAAAAACCACGTTCACCACCCCATGGGGTACCTTCATGTATGAAAAAATGCCATTCAGACTGATGAACATAGGAGCCACATTCCAACGAGCTATGGTGTTGGGACAAGGGTAGAACCAAGGTTCAACACTCAAGAGCGCACCAACAAAACCCTAACTACCAGCCCTTTCAACAACACATGTTAAGAAGATGAAGTCTCACTCGAGGTAGAGGCAAGGGTGGTTGCAGAACTTAGATGTCTGCAACCTTAGATGGGACATCGATCCGTGATTAAAACACCTTAACAGAGTACTTAGCAGTTACAGTTCATCAATATTTAACCAGTATGTACTTCGTAGATAAAACCCTAACTACATAGCATCGTAGTTTTCACCCAGATCTAGCATATTCAAGCACTAAGCACATTCACATAGGTTATATCTATCATTTATCCATATTATTAAGCACAAATCATTAACAGATCTATCTATCATTCATCTATATCAAATCACTTAAGCCAGTAAACACATAAACACATCAATACATCTCTCAAAGCATAGCAACATGGGATATACGTGGTTCACCCCCAGCTTGGGCCTACATCCACCAAATCTTCTTCTTCTTTTATTGCCTTATGGCAATATTCTACATGCACAGAGCCATGAGATCGCACTCCACAGAGGACAGGAGATCTGTGTGCACTTCGCTATATCCTCCTTCCCCGAGTTACAACACAAAGCCTTTCCACAGTCTCTTACAATCAATTGCACTTGGCTCTACAAGTCTCACATAGTATGCACAAAGCATCTACAATCCACAATTGCACTTAGCACTTAGAACTTGTCACTTAGCAAGGTACCAAAAGGGATACTCCTTTTCTCACATCGCATAGAATTCTATTTATACATTAAAAAAAGGGCCTAAACATGGGTAAACCCATGGGCGAACATTCCCATACCTGTTACATAGCCCAAAGCCTAAAAATCCCTAAAAAGGGGTTGAGATCCCACGATCTCTGCTTCGAATTGTGCTCCACCTTCAACAGTCTGTCGAAGTCCCAAAATAGTTCAATCATGACCAAGGATTCTCAATACTTGGTCAAGGGCCAGCAAGCCCCCAACAATCACCTGTGACTCATCTCAAGTCACTTTGATATGGGTAGCTCTACTTCAAAATCATCGATCTACTTCAACTTGTTTTTGCGCTACGACCTCCTGCTCAACAAATTCTTTGATAACTGTTTCGTTGACAGGTCCCTCCAAGCATTGTTCAGCTACAGTGATGACTTGCTCCAGTTCTTCTCCTCAACCTTCAATCTCTACAAACAGTTGGCAAGCCTCATCCTATATTGGTTGGAGTCTCTAAGTCACTTCCATGACTTTTCTCTGGATGGTGTGGACCTGCTATTGAGCAGTGCGATGTTCTTGGGATCGCTTCATCCTCTCGACTACTAAAAAGGGCTTCAACTATGTCTGTACCATTTCTTCTTGTTTCTTTGCCTCCTAGAGCTGTGAATCCATTGCCTTCAATTCAGAATCATTAGTGAGTCACTCATAAGTCTGGGCACTACGATCACTTAGTTTTTTAAATTCCATGGCAAGTGCCTTGATTCTCTCAACTGCGCTTCGAGCAGTTGCTTCTTTTTGATCTCATACATCCTGTGGAGTGTTGGGCACTATTCGTAGCTCCAGGTCTATGATTCTCTGATGAATCTATTGGATAGCTTCCACAAGCTGCGCTACTTGATTCTCTATTGGTTCTTCCACTTTTTTCTCTAAGCTTGTCACAGAGTGAAGTGTTCTGCTAACTGCTTCTTTGACTTCGAGCTATTCTGCGAGCAACTACTTTTTCGCTTGCTAGATTTGTGCTTTCTCCTCTTCAAACTTTGTTTGGAGAGCAACATTTTCCTGCTGTGCAACTCAGCATTGCTCTATGACTACTTTTTTCACTTTCTTTAGGGTCTCTGTGGCCTATGTTGTCTCTTCTTGTGTGCGTCGAAGGTGAGCTTCAGTCACATCAACTAATTTGCGAAGTTGGGTAGGCTCATCTCCCAACTCCGGTTCTTCTAATGGTGGGGGTGCAGTGGATACTGCATGGCTAGATTAAAGGGCCTATTGTACCCCTCTGAGTTCAACCTCGAGTCTTTCATACATCTATTCTTTCTTAGCTTTGTGTTTCTACAAGATGTCCTGTGAGGAATCTGCTATCGTTGTGATGATGAAGTCAAAGTCATCGACTGTGAGAATGGTTCGCATCGTGGTTTTTCTTGCTCTTGAATTCTTCCATGAGATGGTTTTCATGGGGGAAACCTTTATTTTCTTCGAGGAATCAACCTCATCCCTAGGCAGTATTACTTTTCCTTGCTTCTATCTATCTTCTTTTCCATTGGTCTCTTCTCTATCTACTTTGTCATCATGTCCTTGTCCAGGTGATAATGAAGCAGTTTCATCTGATGCACTGCTCAGGTTTTGTACTTCTTCGATTTTCTTCCTTCTACTGGTTCCAGGTGTGTTGTGTTCTTTGTGAGTGTCCTCCAAGCTGCCAATTAGTTTGGGATCATAAATGTTTGCAGGGTCAGCAGGGATAAGGAGCTCTGTTGACCAGTCCTTGGTTATTTCCTCAATGTTCTCCTCTATGAGCTTATAGTATGAGTGAATCTCTTCTTTATCCTCATCTGCGCGCAGTGATATAGATGAAGTGTCGATCTACATGAAACTTCATGAGAGGTTTGAACCGGTGCAGGGTGTTCGATGTCATGTGAGGGATGGCTTCGATGGCCCTCTTTAACTGTATATAGTACGTATGGAATACTGCATTCAATTTCCACTTTTTTCCCATATCCCTCGAGTACTAGAGCATGGTGAACTTCGAAGTGAGTGGTTCAAACAGCTCAATGTCTGGGAAGGTCGCACCTTCCGGCATCTCCCAAGAAGTAAACGCTATGAGGATCATAAGCCAACTAAAGTGGAACTCATATCCTTGATCTTGAGCTTCACAACAATCCAATTCCAGCTGATTGACTAGGTACTTCACCCAGTTCATCTGGAGTCCTTCTACACATTTCTCGGCGAGGTCAACAATGAATCCTGTGACCTATGTAGGTTTTTTCTTTCTCATGATATTCCTTGTGATCAACTGGAAGACCAGGTGCACTACGCCATTCTAGATGGAAGCTACCTTGTAGCCTCGTGTCCCCTTTTCTACATCACCATATGTGTCTTTGATCCTCTGTGCCAGTGTGCGATCTGTAGCCTTCCTTGGGTAGAAGTCCTCTGGGTTGAGTCCTTGCATGCTCAATTTGGTGATCCTATAGATCAACGTTAGATCGAATGTGATGCACCTATCTAGCCATAGATATCCACCATGGTAACATGATAACAGGAGGTTAACACACGCGTTAACTTCCTGGTTCGTTCCAAAGTGTGGAATCTTCATCACATTCAAGAGGGTGGACTGTGCGAGGTTCATATTCCATGGTTGGGGGATTATTTTTGAGTTCTTCCACTTCATCTTGGTCAAGTACTTGTAAGGAGAGATCATATTGTAGTTCTTACGATCCCCTAGGTTGAATTCGTTGAACTTCAACGTCACGATCTTCTCTTGTTGTGTTCTAACTGCACGTATCCCCTTTGGTAGGTACGCAGTAACCATGGTGTAATCCAAGTCTCTCAGTACAATGTCACGATTCACCATGCCAGCCAGAGGCAGGATGTAGTCAGGCAGGATAGTCGGGATTAATTTTTCATTTCCAAGTCATCACGATGCTTGGTTCTTTTCTCTATTGCACTCCTCTCGTCAATGAAGCTTGAACTTCGACATAAATCACCTTCTTAGCCATCAAGTCAATTAGAACTTCTTTGATGAATTTCTCTACGGCAATGAGCTCGTCCAACATCCACGCTTAGATCGTATAACTCAGGTGGATTAATGAGTGCTCATAGCAATAGAACATGTGACGATCTTAATAAACACAACATGATAGTAATGAGTTGGCTAGGATAGAATTCGCAAAAGTGTTTTCAGCACAACAGTCAAAACAATAAGTAGGCAACGGTGTAATACATCTCTCCAATGGACGAGAGGCCTTCATCAATGTGATTCTATCCATTGCAGTGCGGTCCCAATGGTTTGATGGAAATATTTCGGGCCATAACTATTGTTATAACCATTCGAGGCGTCATGCTAATGGTTATAATGATTTCAATGGCTATATTTCTTCGCCATGGAGAACTTCCATGTTGTACTGTTTCAATATCCCGACAAAGTTCCAGTTTTTCAAACCTTCCTTCTGCAAAGTTCCCTTGGGAACCTCCTGCAGTTTTTCTAGATTTGCTCTCTTCTTACTGAGATTTCTAGCCTTTTTCCTTGTGATCTTTATCTCGGTATTCCTCTTTCCATTTTGATTTTTTTCTCCTTTTAGCATAGTAACTTTGTGTTGTTGATTGTCTTTCGTGGGGTTAGAGAGTAATACTTCTTCTCCGCCCGGGGTAGGTGCTCCACTCTTCGGTGAGTCTTCTTGTGTTCTTTCAACTTCGACATTCAAGTGGCTGGCTTTAAATAGATTTGATCTATTCTCTTGTTCTTCAATCAAGTGTGTTATCCTCTTCATCATGAAGTATCTTAGTTGTTTCTTCTTCTGTTATAGGGATTCCTCTTCCTTTCGTCTGGTATGTTTTCTCTCAATCCAGGGTTTTCCTAATAACATAGAAAATGAGGCATTGTTCTCAACGAATTTAAAAATCTCAATATCTTCCTCTGTCGAAGTTCCATGAGAACTCATAGATATCTGGGTAAGTCTCCCACATAGGGTTAGCAACTTCCCTCTAAATAATCCTATCCATCCTAATGAAGGAATCATAGCAGGCTTTCCCAAAATTTCCCAAGTTATTTCTGTCATGATATTCACCTTTGTTTCCTCATCCAGAACACAGTCAATGTCAAAGTCTCCTATTCTTTTTTCTATGGACTTTTTTTCTTTGAAGATCTTTGATAAGTTGATATTTCGGTGTTCATTTAGGGTTTCTTTCATTTGTAGTAATACAGTCTCTGATTCTTTTGGGGGTTCTATCGTGGTTTCAGTTTCTTGACCTTTCTGAGGGTTTTCTTGTCTCATATTCATTCTTTCAACCTTAGCAATCATTCTAGAGAAATCCAAAAATTCATGATCCATAGCTTTACAACAAAGACAACCAGGTCTTCTACCAGGGCATTCCTTATCAAGATGTCTCGGTATTCTGCAACTATAGCAAAGAGTTAATCTTCTTTTTCTTTTGAATGATCCCCAACCTTTCCTATACTGAGCACTAGGGTCACAACAACTAACTTGCAAAAAGGTCTTTCTAGGGTCCTGCATCCATTTTTTATTACAAACATTCTTTCTATGCATAGGAATAACATATCCTTCATCATTTCTATCAGATCTAGTCATATCAAATTGTCTTTCATCTAGTTGTGCCCTATTTTTCAAGTTAGGAATTTTTTTATCAAACACACCTAGATCCATACTTTTGAAATAAAATTTTCCACTTATCTTACCTTTTCAGTCAAACCTTTTCATTGTTCTTACCTTTATCAGAGCACACAACTTCAAGATCTTACCTCTTTTCTTCAGATCTGATTTTTCTTCTTAGCACATAGATTTACATGTCAAGTAGAATATTATGCACTAGGGAAACAAATCTACGCACAGATATTTTTCTATCAGTTCCTAGAAATCACAGTTTCAGGTCGGAGACTGCGAACTAGGGCATCATATCTACGCATAGAGATTCTCTTTCTCTTCACTTCAGTTCCCAGCAATCACAGTTTCAGGTCCCAACAATGGAACCATTTGTTGGGACAGGGGCAGACCCAAGGTTCAACACTCAAGACTACACCAACAAAACCCTAACTATTGGCCCTTTTGGAAACACCTGGGAAGCAGATGAAGTCTCACCCGAGGTAGAGGCAGGGGTGATTGCAGGACTCAGATGTTTGCAACCTTAGCTAGGACACCAATCTATGATTACAACACCTTAACAAAGCACTTAAAAGATACATTTCATTAATATTTAAGCAATATCTACTTCACAGATAAAACCCTAAGTACAAAGCATTACAGTTTTCACCCAGATCTAGCATATTCAAGAACTAAGCACATTCATATAGGTTATATCTAGCATTTATCCATATTATTAATCACAAAGCATAACAGATCTATATATCATTCATCTATATCAAATCACTTAAGAAATTAAATATATAAACACATCAATACATTGCACAAATCATAGAAACAAAGGATATACGTGGTTCACCCCCAGCTTGGGCATACGTCCACCAACTCTTCTTCTTCTTTTATTGCCTTCTGTCAATCTTCTACATGCACAGAGCCATGATATCTCACTCCGCAGAGGATAGGAGATCTACACACACTTCACTAGATCCTCCTTCCCCGAGTGTTATCGGACAAATCGGTAGGTGCAGACACTAACTGATCTCCCTAGATCCACCTATATCTAGAACAAAACACACCAGAACATGACGCTTTCCTTAAGTTTTAAATATTGAATTTACTAACTAAAGAGGGATGGGTGACATATCGTTTAAATATCGCTTCCTCTCGCCATCACCATCCTGGCTCCGTTCCAACGCTCATACAATGATGAACCTGCAAAAGAACGCAACCAACCAAGGTGATAGCAATAGCATAAACTCAATATAAACCTATGTATGTGATCAAGGAATCATACAATAAAACACAACAAGCTTTATAGGAAAGAAT